>PVJH01016025.1:0-51679 GCA_004026705.1 Nesogale talazaci | reverse complement strand
AACTATTGAGGGTTGGAGGGGAGGAGAGACCAGGGGAAGAGGGGAAGGAATGGATAAGCCGATACTAGGGGCTAAAGGGAAAAAGGTGGACGATTGGAGAACAATAATAGAAGTGGACATGTGAGGGTGCTTGATGAGTATGCTTATTTATATATTGTGAAAAACGATGTATGAGCCCCTAATAAAATGATTGAAAAAATATATATATGTAGACTAAATTAACTCTAAGGTCTATTTGAGCAGTGGAGCTATAAATCTATCATGTAAATGTTACATGTCCTATGCTAGATGTAATAAATAAAATCACATACATGACATGAAGTACAATGAGCATCTTAATGATAGCTAGAAATGCAGTTCTTTTCCTAAATATCAGAATAGTCAAAGAAGTGTGTGTGTACACTCACATATATACATAAATAGACCACTTATGGAAACAAAATTTAAAAGACCAAAAACATGCCTAAAGACATGGTCAAACACCCAAAGTCAGAATTCCAGTAAATGGATTTACTTTTCCAAAAAGCAAAATGCAACTCTGCAATTTAAGTGATGTGTTGCAGAAAGGTTAAAAATAAAGGTAGAGGGAAGTATAGTACAAGAAAATGCAAATTAAGAGATGTTGTGATCTCAATATCAGTATAGGTAGGTTAACTGATTCAGTCCTTATTTTGAAAACTTCAATGGAATTCTTGATCATAAAAGGATGAGCTGAAAATCTTACTACTATATTTTTCAGACCTGAACAGGTTTTGTTTTGTTTGCAAACAAAGTGTACGTAATCAGATCTCTGAAATCAATGGATTACTGTTAAGATGTTCCTTCAGCAATACACTTGTCTGAGTCTCATTAGAGTGACTTCAAGAAGATCCACTCAAGCGGATCTCCTGTCATTGCTGCTGCTGCTGCTGTGGTTAGGTGCCCACTCACAGCAACCGTATGTAGAACAGAATGAAGCGGTGTCCAGTTCACACCCCCTTCCTGATTGCTTGTTCGCTTGAGCCCATTGACGCAGTCACTGTGTCAATATCTTGTAGAAGGGACTCTTCTTGTTTGCTGTCCTGATACTTTACCAACCAGGATGTCCTTCTACAAGCATTGGTCTCTCCTGACAAAGTGACCAAAATATGTGAGAGGAAATCTTACTACCCTTGCCTCTGAGGAGGATCGGGACTGTATTTCTTTCAAGACCAATTTGTTGTTCCTTTGGCAGGATCGGTTGGGACAGTTAGATCAAGGTAGAATGATCAGTTCAGAAAGTAATGGTGACTCTTTTATTCGACTCAAAGAGATGATCTTGACAGATTTTTCAGAGTAAAGGATGAACACTGATCTTATAAAGAACAAGTTGTCATAAATTGAAAATTCTTTTGGTGAGAAAAAGTCTAGAAAATATGGGGCTAGGATTATTAATATTTTTCCTTCATAGCAATCATCTGCTTATGATAATGTAGAAAGATCTTCATTGAGATCTCCTACACCATATACTCTAAAGACTTGATCTTGCCTTTCACATATGCCTTTGTTTGTAAAATTCAGATAACATTGAAAAAGAACATAATTTGAGACCCTGTCATTTTGATGTGGTAAACATCTGTGTCTTTTGTTGTTCGAATTAAATACAACAGTATATCTTTTGTAGAAAATAAATATTCAAGTATAAAATGCAAATGTATGCTACTGTACTAGATATACTTAAAATCCAGATTTAAATATTTTCTCACAAAATGTAAAAACACTTAATGCAGTAAAGAGAACTTTGCAATTTTGAGTAATTTAAAATGAAGAATTTCTGTTCATTTAAAGGAGTGTGAAGAAAAGACCAAAATTGAAAGATTTTATTTGGCAAATATGTAACTGCTTATGAGTTTTTACTAGAACAAGAAAAATCTTAATCATTAAGAAAAAAGTTCAAGAACCTGATTTTTCTTTAAAAATCCAATGATTTTGACACAAGAGACAGCACATTAAAACTGAAGAACTTTTTTAGTAATCAATTGAAAACCTAAAGATATGACAAAGGTGCACACTTTCATATCTTCTGCTATGACAAAAAATAAAAAGTCTGACATTAATTTGAGTGTGGATGCAGAGAAAAAATGGTAATATTTATTTACTGAAGAGGTAAATCTATTTACTATTGATATGATTGAAGATTTCTAGATTATTTTAAAAATAAATGTTTCTTATTCAATTCAATTTTTATGATCAATATTATGTTTAACAATTTTAAATAGTCAATAATCCTCAGTTTTAAAAAAAAATCTGCTTAAAAGTTTGAAATTTAAACTGCATTTAATCTGACTCTTCAAGTCATATAGCTTTTGTCATCCCCACAGCCATCAAGCTGATGCCAACTCATAGTGACCCTCTTGGATAGTGTAGGTCGGCTGTTTTGAATTTACAAGTTTACAAGTTACGCATTTAGAAAGAACTCACTGGCGTTTGCAGACTGCAACACAACTTATAGCCACTATATTACCAAGCTCCTTAGACACACCAAAGACTTTCATGTCCCCCTTGCATCTGAGTTAAAATGTGAGGAATGTTACGGATGGCTTATATTATTCATCTGTGAGGGATTTTTAATGGGTTTAATTGTCATTGTCATTCAAAACCAAACCAAACTTTGTGCCGTAGTGACCCTGTCGGCAGAATAGAACTCCTCCTGTGGATTTTCAAGACTAACTATTTATTGGAGAAGAAAATCTCATATTTGTCCCACAGAGCCACTGGTCGTTTCAAACTGCTGATCCTACAGTTAGCAGCCCAAACTGTAAGCAGTATGTATCCAATTAGGTATAAATTCAGCCATTCTGGAAGCAAGAAGCAGGGGATTTTACTATCAACAAGAGACAAGACCTAGGAGTAACACACATCTTTTAGATTCTGAGATAGCTTTGCATGGAACTCCTCATTCCTAAGAGAGTGCTGACATCAAAGAACAGAGCTTTAGCTAATCTGAACAATTATTGAATAAAAAGTATTTTAATAGCAACTATTGAATACTAAACTTGATTCACTGGTAAATTCTTTCCTTTTTTGAAGCCACATGTTTGCACAGTTACAAAATAAGAATATCACTGCCTGAATGAAAGTCTCAAACATGAGAGATAAAACTGACCAACTTTTTTAGTAATCAATTGAAAACCTAAAGATATGACAAAGGTGCACACTTTCATATCTTCTGCTATGACAAAAATAAAAAGTCTGCGGCATTCTATTAAAATAGGACCTACTGCCTATAAAAGGAAAAAAACGTGCTATTAAGTCTATGCAACCTGAATATGGATGATGATTAGAATTAAGTCAGTAGAAGAATTTATGCTGAATATATTTATTTATTTTAGTTTGCTTTTATGAATTTTTGAGCACAACTTCTGAAATATAAGCAAGAGTGGATTAGGTCATCCATTAAAATATATTTTGTAAAGGACTATGCTCTACATATGCTTTCTATGCCATTATATTAAGAGGACATCAGACTATCAAAAAGTTCAAAATAGTACTATCATTTTCACTGTGATGATAAAAGTATTTACAGTCTTACTATTATAAAGCAGTATAATAGTTTCTATTGATTTTGTATTACATGCTTGTGCTTTTTGCTTCATTGTTACATAAAAGGAATGAAGCTAGTTTCAAATAGTCAAAATATTTTTTGTCTAGATATTTCAATTTTTGTAGTTTTAATAGTATGTGTATATCATCCAAAACTTGACACAATGAGTATGTCACCTGTTGTCTTAATCTGTTTTGCAACAGTTCGAGCTGCTGTGAATATATATGTCCAATTTATGTTTGTCATGACAAATTTATCAATGGAAAAATTTGAACTTAAATATCAAAAGTGCTCATGTTTCTGAATTAAAGACCTTATCTCCTTAGCCATTGGAAAATAGTAGTAATTTGGAAATGATCATACAGGATACAAATAGATATGTTCCTTTTTTTTCTAAGTAATGGGAAAACTGTAGAAATTACTTTTCTAATGTACTACTGTTTCATGACCTTGAGTAGTTTCTTCCATTGTGAGATTTATCATGATCCCAACTCTACCATACAGATTCAGCTAGACCAGGGGATGTACACTGGAGTTGAAAACATGGGGAATTTAAAATAGATGATCCCTCGGGATGAGTGGGGTGGGGGGAGTGGTGATACTGGGAGGGTAGAGAGATGGTAGAGTAGAAAGGGGGGATTAATTTCAGGGATCTACACGACCTCCTCTCTAGGGTGTGAACAACAGTGGGGCAGATGAAGGGACACATTGTACACTGTACAATATAAAAAGATAATAACAATTATAAATTATTAGGGGTTAATATGGAAGGAGGAAGGGAGAGGGCCATTATGGGGAGCTGGAATTAACAAAAAGAACTAGAAGAAAGGGGGAAAGGGCCCTTGCCAAGGGCTCAAGTAGAGAATATTTGGAAATGAATATGGCAACATATGTACAAATATGCTTAATACAAATGATGCATTGAATATTATAAGAGCTATAAGAATGCCCAATAAAATTTATATTAAAAGAAAATTATTATTGTTCTATTGTATCTTACACTTCCTGGCATCTCTCCCTGCCCACTCCTCCTATGCCTGTCTTTGAGAAAGGAGATTATGTGTAGATCCTTGTAGTTGGCTCTGTTTCTCTACCCCACCTTCTCACCACCCATCCAGTAGCTCCAATCTCACCACTGACCCTTGGGGACTTATCTGTCCTGAATTCCCGTATCTTCAGCTCCCATTTCTACCAGTGTACCCTCTCCAGTCCAGTTGGATTTGTAAGGCAAAGTTGGGACCATAATAGTTGGGGGGATGAAACCTTCTGGAACTAGAAGAAAGTTGTATGCTTCATCGCTGCCTGACTGCCCCTTGACTGACCTGTCTCTCCCCCGCGACTCCCCTGTAAGGGGGTGACCAATTGCCCACAAGTGGGCCTTAGGTCCCCACCTTGCTCTCCCCCTCATTCTTAATGATGTGATTCTTGTTCTTTGATGCTTGATACCTGCTCCCTTTGACCCCTCTTCATCACAGAGACTGGTTTGCTTCTCCCATGTGGGTTTTGCTGCTAAACAGCACTCATTTATCTTCAAGACTTTAAGACCCCAGACGCTTTATCATTTGATAGCTAGGCATCATCAGTTTCCTCCACTCTGTTTGCCTCTGTGTGCTGCTTTTTCAAGGCTATCACTGAGGACACGTGGGGACTTCAGCAAGTGCCCATATCCTTCTTTATATGGGCAGACTGCTAGGAGACTTATAGGATTCCAAATCTCAAAACTGCAAGAGTTATTTCTTTTTGTACCTATTAAAGTAGGCATATTGAAAGAATCAGTGCAAGACTAATATATATGCATGAAAGGAAATAAAGCATGTTTTCTTGACACTTCCAAATGGCTGCATAAAAACAGTGCTTCTGTGGGAATAATTTCTAAGACAGAAATTGGAGTTTTTCTGAAGTCACATAGTTCCTCTGTTACTGTTGTAAATCATGGATTTAATTACAACATGTGCTACTAATTTTTTGCCTCCTTGCACACTGTAGGATCCACAGAAGATTAAAAGCTTGTTTAGTCTTTCCAATTCTTCCCAGTGCCAACATCATCATTATCTTCATCGTCTTTGTAATCTTAACTAACTCTATTGAGCATTACTATAGCCCAAGATAGCATTTAGTGCATATTACCTAAATCAATCCTCAGTTACCCAGTATTTATAGTGGAAGAAACCAAAGTTTTGAATGATTGAGTTGGAATAAAGAATCACAATCTTTGTTAAAATGCTACAGTTTTATGTATGCAAAAGATGCTATCTGAATATAAGCATGCTTTTTAATCTAATTGAATATATATGCATATATAAATGTGTTTTCTTTATTGCTTAGATTTTTTTCTAGAAATATCTTCCAATATACCCTCCCATCTCTAATATCTACAATATACTAAAAAATGAACGACTAAGGAAGAATCCTGCCCAGTCTTTATCCTCAGAAATAAAAGATCCATTTATACAAAATACAAAGTGATGCTTTGTTGATTGCTGTTTGGAACTGTTGGGTTGTTTGCTGTCAACCAACAGTGGTCTCATGTACAACAGTACAAAGCACTGCCTAGTCCTGTGACATCATCATAATTATTGCTAAGCTCTTTGCCTTACCCAGTATAGCAGGCAGTATGTCCCTCTGTATAGCTGAGGGCTTCCTCTCTTTTTCATAATATCCTTTTCCGGGGGCTGCTCCCTGCATGTCTGAAGTACATGAGATGAAGTCTCTCCAAACTCCCTTAGAACTAGCACTCTGACAGCCTTTCTTCTAAAACAGATGAGTTTGCTTTTTCTGGAAGTCCAATGGTATTTTTAATATTCTTCACCCACACATAATTCAAATGCATTCTTCATTCTTTCATATTAATTAATTATCCAACTTTCTCATGTATATGAGGTGACAATATTTTTAACCATGAACAAGTTATCTTTATTTTCCTTTGCAGATGATTCTCCCAGGGGTAATATATTTTGATTTCTTTTTTTTAATTTTTTTTGATATATTTTGATTTCTTGACTGCTGTTTCTAGGAGTGTTGGTTGTGGATTCAAGTGACGTGTAATCCTTGAGAACTCACATCTTTTATTCCTTTATAATGATATTGTTTATTGGTCCAGCTATAAGCATTTATTACATTGAGTTGTAAAGCACACTGAAGACTATAGGATAACCTTTGATCTCCGTTACTAAGTGCTTCCAGTCCTGTAGGCTTTCAGAAAGCAAGGTGCTGCATGTTAACATTGCACTTTATTGATGAGATTTTCTCTAAGATTGAAGGCGTAGTCCTCTTCTGACAACTCACCTTCTCTTACTATTTGTTCAGCATATGGTTTTGCATCAATATCATGCCAGGTACAACATGGAAGCACAAATGTTCTGATTTTAAACAATGTAGTATGCATTTGTTCTATAATGAAACTAGATTTAGATATATGTTTAACATGAGCACAATTAAGTATTCTGAAATTCCCGTTCTTCACATTGTTGTCATAGTGTATATGATCCACACAATTTAGGGCCTTCATCTAGTTAATGCAACACAAGTAAATATCTTTCTGATATTATCTGTTTTCAGTTATGAGCCATCTTACATGAACCATGATATCCCCTGATCCATGTTCTCCTGTGAATCTTGCTTGAATTTCTGGTATCTCCCTGTCAACATACTGTTAGGATCATGTGACAGTAATTTAATCTGGTGTCAATTTGAGAATTAAGAGTGTAGAAGTGGAGTCTAGCCTGCCAATCTGGAGATGACCAATGAGATCTCTGTGCGTATGGGCATGTCTTTCTCTGAGTATTCTGGGAAATCTGGTACTTCCTTCTTGGAAGCAGGGACACACACTTTGTTGGAGACTTTCAGCAGACAGCACTTGCTTGGAGACACTTGACGAACAAGTTTGGCTCCCTGTAAGATATCCCTGAGAAGAAGTCACATGGACCTACCCTGATGCAGCCAGAAATGTGGACCTGGAGAAGCCATGCAGAGAGCCCTACCAGAACTGAGGTACTTTTACTGCCATTGGATACACCAGATTCTGCACCCACTGGTCTATGATGGCTCTGGTGTCATTGCATGTGCTTTGTGAGTCTGAAGGGAACTTATAGATTGGTAACAGATGTATGGGTTCATATTGGACTTAGGACCTTGGACCAGACTGGGCTGGGATGCTTTCTCAATGTTCAGTTGCTCTTGTATATAAAACTCTTTTTATATGCATATCCATGCATATGAACTTGTTTTTCTAATCTACTCAGACTAATGTAGATTGTTTTCTATTTTCAGTAAAATTTTACTTACCTATGTTATTAATGATATTATCCAATAATTTTTGCTTTCTCATTTTGCTTTCTCATTTGCTTCCTCTGGAAATGGTCATAAATATGGATCTCATCCAGTTATTTGGTTAGTCAACTGTCTTCTAAATTTATTGCTATAGGTAAATAAATGTTTCTAGTGCTGCACCAGCTTGTTGAATATTTCTATTAGTTTCCATCAATTCCCAGAACTTTATTTTTAACCTATGCCATCCAAGCTGTTTGGACTTTTCAGCTATTAAATTATCATCAAATGCAACTTCTTGAAATGGATGAATGTCAGCCAACTCTTTTAGGTTCAAATGCTTGTTATTCCTTCCATCTTCTTTTGAAATTTTTAAAAAATTACCCATAGAATTCTTCAGTATTGAAGAGTGCTTCATCCTTGATTTAGTGAATGTGTTCTTTCCACTTGGCTCTCTTACTCTAGATCTTTACGCCTTTCATTATAAAACTATTTTGAGATGTCTACTGAAGGTTTCCGTTCCTTTATTTTATTATTCTTTCATTTGCTTTAACTTTCTACATTCAAGACAAGTTGTAGAGTCTCTTGTTTCATCATTTGAGTCTTTTTATTTTACTCAAAACAAATTCTTTATTTTGATCTGTGACAGCGCAACTTTTAAAAAATGGGACAAAAATCACCTAGACTGTCACTTTAAAAGCCTGTTGTCTAGGTCTTACCCAGTTTTCCTAAATCAGAATCTCTGCATTTTCAAACAGTTTACATGCCTAGAATTTGATCTTTTATATTCTTGAGGATTTTTTCAAATCATTTCATTGGGAGCTCACATAACTCCTAGCACAATCCGTACAAATATCTATGATATGCAAAGCATACTCATACCATTGACGCTATTATTATTCTCAAGACATTTTCTTTCTACCTAAGTCCTTGGTATTGGCTCCTCCACTTTCCTCCCTTCCTGCTCCCCCCTCCCTCAAGAATCTTTGATACTTCTAAACTATTATTATTTTGCCATATTGAACGCTGTCCAATGTCTCCCTTCGTCCACTCTCCTATTGCTAGTACTCCAGGTAGGAGATTACATGTACATCCTTATAATCAGTTCCCAATTTGAGTCTTTATTTTCTCTATTTTTAATCATCTTTTACTTTCTTTGTGTATAATGTTCTTGGTGTCTTTCCACAATTCATGTGATATGTACTTGTTAGTGAATAATGAGCTAAACATGCTCTTGGAATGGTTTCTAAATGTAGATAGGATATACTCAAGGTGTTATTCTGGCTATATTGAATTTCTTTTGGTTTTCTTCATCTTCAATCTAAACGCATATGAGCAATTGATGGTCTGTTCCACAATAAGTCTCTGGCCTTCTTTTGTCTAATGATATGTAGCATCTACAACATCTCTTTGCACAAATGCATTCAATTTTGTTCATGCTTATTTAATTAGGTGAATTCCATGTTTATAGTCACCAAGTATGTTGTTGAATGAATGTATTTGTGACAAATAGCCAATGGTCTTGCAACAGTTTATTATATAATCTCAAGTATGGCTTTTTATCACCAAAGCCCTATTTTCCAACCACCAATCTTTACTTTTTCTTTCATTCCAATCACCAGTATTCATAATGCATCTTGATAAAATGTGACAGTGACAAATAAAAGATATGAACTATTCTAAAACCACATTTAAAAAACTAAACTAAATAGATTAAATTACATGTTGATAAATATTTGCATAGAATGAGTAAAATTTAAATGAGTAAAGGCGAATAGTTGGTATGCTCTAAGTAGAAACATCACATTTATGAAATATAACCTAAACCAGGTCTTCTGAAAAATTAAAAGGGTCAAAGGGTAATTTTAATGACTTTAGGACCCAAACTGGTAGTTTACAAATCATATATTAAACCAGAAATCTATAAAAGCAAATTAAAGAGTTGCTTTGCCTTTAAACACTAATGATGTATCATGGTGGTTTGTTTTGTTTTGTGTAGGTGTGTTTGTAATAAATGATTAATTTATTTCAGAGAAGAACTGAGGGAAGGGAGATAAGAATGCTTTAACTATGACTCAGCCATGAGAACTTATTGAAAAAGTTAATATTGAGAAAGTGAAATGGAAAAAAGTGAGGAAATATAAAAAATTATACATAGAATTTCATTCAGGCACAAGAAATTCAGGGGAGTGTCAGGAAAAAGGGGTGACTGCAACAAGTGTGGTTGAAAAAACTAAGAACAAAGGATCATTCTTTTTGCTCATGCTAGACAGTTTAAATTATATGAAATGAAGCTAAGGTTGTAGATATAAGCTCTAGCCCTGTCTTCATTAGTTAAGAAACTATAGTTCCTTTTAGTGGAAACCACTTTAATCAACTGATAGCATACAAGATAAAGAAATGTAAAAATAAATGTGTTTTAAGATTTTCAACTTTGGGGATCTAAGGACTGGGTGGAGATGTTCATTAAACATGCACACATAAATTAAATAACAATGACTTAGCAGACAATAAAGCAAGAAATAAAGATTGAAGACAAATGCCTAAAGGAAATTAAAAAAGGGAAAACTGATATTGCAGACAAGTGAGAAAATATAGTTAAGAAAAAATTGGATTCTTATGATTATTTAAACAAGGAAACATGTTTCAAAAGTTTATAAAGAATTCCAAGAATTATTTGCATTATTTATTTAGCTACTAACAAAAAAACTTTAGTTTCAAGTTCACCAATAGGCACCTTGGAATAAAGTCTGGTTATCTCTTTGAAAACAGTCTGACATAGACAAAGAAACCAATAAAGTAACTAGCAATATTTTAAAATTAGTAGCCCATTAGGAAGAACATAAAATAGTGACACACTTTATATTCTCTGGCCATACTAAGTCTTTGAGACCTAGTGCATTGGACAGTGTCTATCTGTCCAACATATCTCAATCCTAGGAGCCATGGTTCAAGTTACTCAAAAGTCCTCTGACTACAGCAGTGAGTAATAAAGCTCTAGAGATGGAGAAATTATGACAGACTATGAAGTATATGTGTTTTATTTCATTTGTTTAGCAGTGTGCCTAAGGCTCCACTTAATGTCACCTTCTCACTTCATGTGAGCATGCTTGTCCTGCATATTGAAATAGTTGAGTGTTGAAAGTCAGTTTGATTTAATTCCACTTTTAATTTCAGACTTATTGACTCTATTTTTAAAAATCATTTTATTGGGGATTCATATAACTCATCACAATCCACACATATGTCCATTGTATGTCAAGCATATTTGTACATCTGTTATCATCATTCCCAAAACATTTGCTTTCTATTTTAGTCTTTGGGATAGGCTTCTCATCAACCCCCTCCCTGCTCCCTCCTCCCTCATGAACCCTCAATCATTTAAAGATTATTATTACTTTGTTATATGTCTGATGTTTCCCTTCACCCATTTCCCTGTTATCTAGATCCCAGGGAAGAGGTTATACTTAGATCCTTATAATCAGTTCCCTCTTTCTACTCCACCTTCTCTCTATCCTTCATAGTATTGCCACTCTCACCACTGGTCCTGAAGGGATCACCAGCCCTGGATTCCCTATGGTTCTAGTACCTATCTATACTAGTGTATATCCTCTGGCCTTGTCTGATTTGTAAGGTAGAAATGGGATCATTATAGTGGGGAGGAGGAAGCATTAAAGAAATAAATGAAAGCTGTATGTTTCATCAGTGCTATACTGCACCCTAACTGGTTTGTCTCCTCCCTGTAAGGGGAAGTCCATTACCTAGAGATGGGCTTTGGTTCCCCAACCTGTATTCCCCCTCACTTACAATAATATAATATTATGTTCTTTGATGCCTGATTCCTGATCCCTTTGACACCTCATAGTCATACAGGCTGGTGTGTACTTCTTCAGTGTTGGCTTTGTTGCTTGTGAGCTAGATGGCTGCTTGTTTACCTTCAATCCTTTAAGACCAATGCTTAGTGGAGTGGTCCATGGGTCAGGCCCCAATCCCAACCATGTGGACAGTCACCTGTCTCTTTGAAGAATTTACTTTAGAGGACAGTACTGAAACTCAAGGGAGAGGGCCATGTCTGACAAGAACACACAGGAACAAATGAAAAGGAAGGAAGAGAGAGTGGAGTGCATCCTGGCCTACCAATCCTTAAGGACAATATCCCCTCTCAGAACAGCCAACTCACAGAGAGGACCAGATGGCAAGCTCCACATGAGACACAAGGCCCCTTGCTGATCCATAGTCCTATGGGGGACAACATAGGAGACACAGTGTTGAGAGTATACCTGGTCTGACCCTATGGCACAGAGGAAAACACAAAAGGCGTGCAGCAGAGCAGCAGGGCGAGCAGAGCATGGAGATCCTGAGGGAGTGCCAGGGCATGGAACTCCATCAGACTTGATTGGAGGTCACTCTTTTTTTTTGGGGGGGGGGGCGGGGAATACTACATTTTAATTTACATATCAAAATAAACAGCAGTCAGTTAAGACCCAAGGGCACTGGGTTCTGGTCTCACTCGGCCCAGTGTGATCTTCATGGAGTCTCTCAACCTCTGGGCACCAGGAGTCCCATCACAGACCGCAAGGTCTTAGCCCAGGCCATCGTGAGTGTCTGTTCCAGCTTTGTTCATTTTACACTGCAGTGGAATCAGGTCAACATATGCCAAGCTGTTTTGGACCAGGGATTTAAAACTCTGTATTCAATATAGTAAAAAGAATCCATGTTTCTTCATACATTTAATATTTTCTGATTTAAAAACCTCTTCACTGTTAGCAATAAAAAACATTTCTCAAAGATAAAGTTTTTAATTTCTTGCCTCTATTTATCTTCAGCTTGCTTTTGTAATTTCGCCAAAATCTCTTCTGGAGGCGTGGAGGCCAGAATCTTCACCACCTTCTCCCAAGATTTGCCACCCTTTTCCAAAACCACATCGCTTTTCCTGAGTCCTAGGACCTTGGAGAGATAGAGACACAGCTCTGCGTTGGCCTCTCCTTCTGATGGAGGGGCTGCGATAGCTACACTGATGGCTTCAGCTGTCAATCTGTGACAGCATTCTGCTTGGAGCCAGGTTTGGCATGGATGGCTATGGTGACGCAACCTTGAGCGTCAACCGTGACAGGGCCTGCGGGAGGCAGGGGTCTCTCTGCTTCCTTGCTCTGGCTTTTACCCTTGTTCGCCGCAGCGGCTTTCTTGGGCATCTCGGTGCCGAACGGGAGCGAGGCCTGGCCCAGGCGCCAAGTGCCTCCCCCAGTCGCCCCAAACCGCGGGCGAGCCGCAACATCCCCGTCGGGGAGGGCAGCCAGGGCGTTGGAGGTCACTCTTAGAGGTCAACAAACAGACCTTGAGCTACTTACAAATTTTTCTTTTCATTATTATTTTTTAATATATTTTTTCTGGACCTTGATTTTTTTCTTGTAGTTGTCATTTTGTTTTCTTTTGTCACTATGTCTTGTTAGGTCTTGTTTTTTTGTGTGTGTGCAAATTATTATATAGGTAGGGCTATCTAGAACAGATAGACTGGAAGATCAGTCTGGAGGAGAAAACTATGGGTACCGATGGTTCCAGGAGGATTTTGGAGAGAGGGAGGTAGGGAAAAGGCAGTTGTGTTGACCAACCCAGATACAAGGGATCAACAAGTGATCCAAAATCAGTGGCAAGGTGCATGTGAGAGGCTTCTCTAGGATATGGTAACCTAGAGAAATTATTGAAAAACAGATGAATGCTGAGCATGTTATTGGACAAGAGGGAAGTAAAATGAAATGGAGGGAAGAAATAGAAGGCAAAGAACATTTATAAGGGTCTCAATATAGGTATGTACATAAGTAAAATATTTATATATGATAGTGGTGAAATAGATCTACATGGATATATTTATAGGTTCAGTATTAAGGCAACAGATAGACATTGGACCTCCATTCAAGTACTTCCTCAATGTAAGAATATTTTGTACTATCAAACTGATATTCTATGATGCTCACCTTTTGAACATGATCATTGAACACAAATGTGTGGGGAAGAAAGAGGATAGTGCTCAGCTATCAAAATATATAATGTCTAGAGTTATTGATTATACTTTTACTGCAGAATCTGTTTACTTGGAAAAGTTGAAATATTCACAAAATACAATGTAGGCTTCAGTGTTAAAAAATAGATAACCATTAACCAGATGGGTCTGTTGAAATTTAATTAATGAAAATTATATAAGACTTAAAAGAATGAAGTAGTTAGTCACACAAGCTGGATTTCATGTAAAGTATGACTAGTGATGACTATATTGGATCATTCTTATATTAAATATTTTTTATGATTTCAGAAAGTTCTATAGAACAACATTGGTTGAGGCAGAGCGCATAGTAAAATATATCATGGTACTATAAATACATATAGTAGTGTTTTCCCACTTAGTTTTGCTGATTTTACTTTGGAAAGCAGAATAAACATTTTTAATATATTTTCAAAATTTCCCCATAGGCATTAAATTAGCTTATGCAACATGTCTTTTTCTGGCTTCTCCTTGCAATATTTTATTAGTGTCATCAAAAGTATATATAATTGTTTTATAAAGCACATTGAGAACTTTGATCCCAAACTGCAATAAAAATGATAACTATATTAGCTTTATCAGTATAAGAGAGCATCTTTAATGAACTGAGAGCAATGAAGTAGATGAGAAGTTTAAATGGATCATGTCTTGACATTAATTTATTCATTTTTTATGTTCTCATGTATTTAATTTTATTTTCTTACAACTCTTAGTTATTTTTTAGTACATGTACTGCCTAAGCAAGCAACCTTAGATATTTTATTTAGTGATTCGATAAAACCATGTTTTAAAAACTGCTCAAGAGCAATTTGTACATTGGTTTTATTAACTTGATCAACATAACCGAGCTTTTCTGACATCCAGTTGTGAGACTATTATATTCAACAGTTTAAATTTTTCCAACTTTCAGAGTGACTGAAAAATAAGTTTTCTTGGAAATAATGCTGAATCATTGTAAGTGAGAATCCAGTTCTGTGATGTATCCTGGTAAATTATAAAATTGGCTTTTCTCTATATGGATATCTCATAAAATGATAATTAAAAATGTTCAAGAATGTTTTTAGATCCCGCTCATAAATTTTCCAATTGCCCAATTTCCTATTGATTTACATATTTTTTGCTAAAAGCTGTTATTTTTCTTCATGATCAATCTTCTCTTAATGTTGATATAGAAAATAAATATCTCCACAGCCAATTAAATCTATGAAAAACGTCCCACAAATCTATACCAATATGATGACACACATAAATGAATAAGAAAGAGAAACTTTTATAAATTATCTCTAGAGGTAGTAGTGATTAAAACTAATTTAAATAGAATGTGACTAATTGTCACTTTCAATATGTAATGTTGGCATTTATATTTTGGGTGATTTGTTTTAGTGGTTTTATAAAGTGTATTTTATGTATCTAATTAACTATGAGAAAGTTAAAAAGAAAGCAAGAAATAAAGGAAGGAATGTAAGAAGGAGAAGCTGTGACAAGAATTTAAAAAAACAACTTACTGCAATTGAGTCAATTCTGACTCCTAGCAAACCTATAGGACAGGGGAGAGCTAGCCCAGCAGGTTTTCAAGACTGTAACTCTCAAGAGGAATAAAAGGCCTTATCTCTCCCCAACGAACTACAGACCTGGAAGTTAGTAGCCTAACTTGAAACTCACTCCACCAGAATCTGGGGTATTTAAAAAAGGGTGGTTTAAAATAGAACTAGTTATCTGCAAAATTTCAGAGAGCAAATGGGTCTAACACATGGGCTACGTGATATATGTCCTCCTGAAGAGATCACTATGGGAGCTATTGCAAAGTATAGTTAAGAAATCATGCTTGCCATCTATCAGAAAGAATAGTATCTGGAGTCTTACAGGTCTGTCTTAATACATGGAGCCATCTAAGTGAGGTGTCAGCTAAGTCCAAAGAGAAGTAGTTACCCAGCCTGTGTGATGTAAGGAGTATACATCATAAAATCCAAGAAATGCCATTAGAAATGATAGAAGAAATGTCATTAGATCTCAAATTTTGAGCAACCAGTTTACAGAAGACTATGGATAATAATGAAATGCCAAAATCCATTTGAAGATTGTCCACATGAGTTAAGTATCTGGTAGACCCTCAGACCATTGGTCAGGGATGTGAATAGCTTTACTATCTCACAGTGGGTGTTGAAAAGGTAACTAATATAGATTTAGTTTGGTTTAATTTTAATGCCTTATCATTTGTTATCTTTTGATTCATTTAAAATTTTTCTACTCTTTTACAATTTTCTGCTACCTTTCTAGTTGAGTTTACCTTGTTTTTTGTTTTTGCATGGATTACCTTTTATAAAGTCCAAGATAGAAAAATCTTTCAACAGTAATTACATTATTAGTTTCTTAGGGTTATGGCAGGAAATGGTGAGGGAAATGAGAGCTAATCATGAGAAGTAGAAAGAAAAAAATGATCTAAAATTGTCATGATTGCACAGCCTCCTTTAACATGTTTAAAATATTGAATTTCATGACATGAGTTAAATACAAATAAAACTGTTAAAATAGCCCAAAATTAAAATGTCTCATAAAAATAAGGTGATAAATTTGTAAATGATCTAAGAGAACAAATAACTAGCTGGTTGGACGCTGATATTTATTTCCTGGGATATAAATATCCGATAGCCCTATGAGATGCAATTGCGCCATATGAAATTAATGAAAACTGCACAGAGAACAGAGAAGGGACAATATGGACAAAGAAGTATACCCTTGATTAGGGTGGTTACATTGACCCAGCACAATGAATGTCTCCACTGATGTTAATCATAGTGCAGTTATAATAGGGTCATGTGTTCGAACCTAGAATAATGTGGGGTACTATTAAAAATACTAGTATGTACTCAATAAAATCATACCCAATGTGAATTAGACGGGCATGGTGTAGAGACCCAATACCCATCTGTAGACAAATGGACATCCCCTCTCAGAGGGGTCACAAGGAAGAGATGAGCCAGTCAGAGGTATAGCACCAATGAAACACACAACTTTCCTCTAGTTCTTTGGTGCTTCCTTCACCCACTATCATGACCTTACAAATCCCATTAGACCAGAGCATACACACTGCTACAAATAAGAGCACACAACATAGTGAATCCGGAACAGATAAACCCCTCAGGACCAACAAGGAGATAAGTGATACCAGGAGAATTAGAGGAGAACAGGGGAGAAAGGGGGATAGATGACAATGATCAACCTGGAACCCCTACCTGGAAGATGAATAATGGAAATGTGGATGAAGGGCAATGGAAGACGATGTAAGATATGGAAAGAATAATCTATAACTAATCAAGGCTTCATGAGGGAGAGTACGGGGGCCAGGGGAGGGAGGGGGAAGAATTGGGGAGTGATTATCAGGGACTCAAGTGTGAAGAGAATGCTTTGAAAATGATGATGGCAGCATATGTGCAAATGTGCTTGACATAATGGAGGGATGTATTGATTGTGATAAGAGATGTAAGAGCCTCCAATGAAAGTATTTTTTCATAAATAAAATACTAGTATTCAGACCATTCATATCAGAATTATCAGAATCTCAGGGTTTACAGCCAAGACTCTGGTGATTTATAAAATCTTCTCTCACAATTTTACTGTTCATCAGGGTTAAGAACTGTTGTTTCAGGTGTAGGAATGGGAGAAATTGTCTAATCATGCTTTCAGCACATCTATAAATGTTGAATTAAATTTTATTTACAAAATATGTATTAGGTTTGCTTAAGAGTGAAAATATCAAATATTGAAAAGCAATTTCAATAAAATGAGTTTGAGTAAGGAGTGTTGTACAAACACAAGTCCTTCATCTGTAAAATAGAAAAGTTAAAAATCCTGCCTAGGACACAGTTTTCACATGTTCATGAAAAAATTAGAAATCTACTTAGCTGAATCTATACTGTCTCCCACCATGATTCAAAACCTTAAGTACAAAATGTTAATGTTGTTTGTACCTCAGTACCTAAAATTGCATAGTCTACATGTACAGTTTAGATTCTGATAAAAAATTCTGTAAATTATATAAACAAACCATTAAATGAAATGTGTTTTAAATGTGTTTTAAGAGTGACGTCTTGACAATGTTGTTATGCATTGAACTATTTTCATATGTTTAAAAGCATTTTTAAACTGTCTGCATATTTATATTTTAGATAGGAAAATCTCAAACTCACTTAAATTTATTAGCAGAAAGATATTATGCCATGGAACTGATAGGTACAGTTGACTGTGTGTGGTGATGCGCATGAAAATGTATTGACAGTGTAATGGTTAGTGTTATGTGTCAACCCAGGTAGACCATAGTTCTAGATAACACAGTAGTTTTAATGTAAAAGTCCTCAATTTTGAAAATCTGATGTGAGCAGCCAATTATTTGGAGGGGAAGCTTTCTTGGAGGGATTGGATAAAGGGTGGCCTCTATCCAATACACAGAAGGGTTGCAAAGAGTTCATGGGAGAATGGAATGCAAAGATCAAAAGGAAAAAAAATCCACTTACTTTTGACATTTTCATCAGATACATGTTGAGGTCAAACTCTCCCTCTCTCATTAATGCTTTTGTCTTGCCATCATTTCACCTTCCTTTATTGAGATGTGACATGTTTTTAGGCTACTCATGTCCAGCAGAGTCTGGGTTTTCCAGTGTCCACAATTTTACGAAGCAGAGTCATCCGTCTGAGCCCTGACCTAAAGATTTTGAGTTTGTCAGCCCCTGCGACCACGAGTCAGGTGAAGTCTCCAACCTACTGCCTTACCCGTGGATTTGTGACTTATCAGCCTCCATGATTATGTCAGACATGTCCTTGTAATACATCTGGTTCTCTCTATCACACTGTTTTTTCTCCTTTAGAGAACTTATTCTAAAACTACTAGATACTAGTTGCCTGTGATGAAAAGAAATAAAATATTTCATTGTTCTTTTAAATATCAACTAAGAATTCAGGCAAAATTCATGAAATAAAAAATGAGGATAGTCACAGGGTTGAAGTTAAGAAAATAAGTCTGAATAGCAGTAATAAAAAGGAACAACAATAGCAAGAATATTAATTTTAAAAATCATTGCAGAATTCCTAAATCCCAGTCACTGAATATTTTACAAATTGTTTCTGAAAATAGAAAATTCATATTATGGTAGCTAACAACTGGTTTTTAAGCCATCAGAATACAGAACAGCAGCAATACATTAGATTATAGTTAGAGGAGCTATCTTAGTGAGTAGTTCAAGGAGAAAGTTAACTGAAAATAAGGCCATAACCTTCACATGGAAGTATACCATTTCTCTAGAGGTCAAAGATTATCTTGTGTGTATGAATTTTTATGATAATGAGAGAAAGAGAGAGTGAGAGCTATAGGGAAAGATCAGTGAAAGACAGAGATGGAAATAAGTTCTCCAATGAATGAATGGGATATAAAGGAACTATATTAAAATAAATAAATATACATAGAGTTTTTATAAATGCATACTATAATCTTGTATAAACAAGTTTCTGAGGGTGTTCATCTAGATCAGATATGTGGCTTTGAATGGTGACAATATTTCTAATGTATGCAGTGAATCATTAAGTGAAAATTATAGAATTACCCTATTTAAAACTCTATGGTTTTATTCTGTTTTTATTATGGATTGAATATTTTGGAGGATTTGAATAATGTTTTAATAATAGAAAGACAAATTAAAAATAAATAACTTAGGACTGAGCCCCAGTGGCGTAATGATTGTGCGCAGGACTGAGGCCCACTGAGATGGAGGTTCAATTCCAGTAGCGGCTCCACAGGAGCAAACGCTGGGCCTACTACTTCCACCACCAGAGCACAGTGATTCCCCCCCCCCCCAAATAAAAATAAATAATAATTTAGAGCAAATTGCTGGGAACCTTGACTGTTTAACGATATCTTGTAGCATCTTTTTTTAATTTTCATTTTCAACTTTATTCTGCCTTTCTTGGTTGTTCATTAAATTTAGTAAATTTCCAAGTAGCAATACTAATAGTTTACTATTTGAAAAGCAAGGGGCTGTGTCAATGGCAAAAATAAATCTGTCACTCATCGTGTGTTACAATAACTAAGAACTTACTCTAAGAAAGACAAGAGACTTCATTTCTTGGAGTTTTGACAAGAAGCTCACTATGTTTATAAGAACTGAAAAATGAGAATTTCAGAGTTAATCAGCTCAAACTTCCTATCTACTAATCAAGAGAGGTTTAAGGCTGGGTTATTTAGAAAAGCTAAGTAACTATGTACACATATGCACCCAGCATGGTAGTAAAGTTAGTAAAGTGTGTGTGTATACACACACATTCACACACATACATACATACATACATACATACATACATAATCATTTTATTGGGGGCTCGTACATCATTTTTCACAATAAATAAATACATATACTGTGCCAAGCACATTCACATGTCTGCTGCTGTTATCATTCTCCAAATATCTGCTTTTCCACTTGAGCCCCTGATATTGGCTTCCCATCCTTTCCCCTCTTCCCCTGCTTTCCCTTCCCCATCAATCCTCAATACTTTATAAATTATTATTATTCTGTCATATCTTACACTGCCAACCTCTCCCCCAGCCCACTCCTTTGATGTCTGTCCTCCAGATAGGAGGATTTGTGTATATCCTTGCAGTTGGTTTCATCTCTCTACCCCACCTTCTCTGCACCCACCCAGTAGCTCCACTCTCACCACTGGCCCCAAGGAGCTCATCTGTCCTGGGTTACGTATATCTCCAGATACCCTCTCTACCAGTGTAGCTTCTGCAGTCCAGCTGGATTTGTAAGGTAGAGTTGGGACCATGATAGTTGGGGGGAGGAAGCCTTCTGGAACTAGAGGAAAGTTGTATGCATCATCACTGAACCTTAAATGGTCTGTCTCCTCCCCGTGACTCCCCTGTAAGGGGGTGATCAATTACCCACCAGTGGGTCTTAGGTCCCCACCTTGCTCTCCTCCTCATTCTTAATGATGATTCTTGTTTTTTGAATGCTTGATACCAGTCCCTCTTGATCCCACAGGCTGGTGTGCTTCTTCCATGTGGGCTTTGCTGCTTTTGTGCTGAACAGTGACTCGTTTACCTTTCGTGTTTTTGAGACTCCAGACTCTTAATCATTTGGTATCTGGGAACCATCCGTTTCTTCCACTCTGTTTGCCTCTGTATCCATTTGTCTTCAGCGTTCTTATTGGAAGTCAATTGATCCATTGATTTTGATTTTTGTTCTTTGATGCCTGATACCTGGTTGTTTCAGCATCTCATGATCACACAGGCAAGTGAGCATCTTTTATGGTGGCCTTTGTTGCTCCTGAGCTAGATGGTTGCTTATTTACCTCAAGCCTTTAAGACCCCAGACGCTGTATCTTTTGATAGTTGGGCACCATCAGCTTTCTTCACCACTCATGCTTATGCTCCCACATGTCCTCAGTGGGTGCCTTGGGGAGGTGTGCACACAGTGATATATGTTGTTTCCCCCTCCCCCGTTTGATGCCTGTTGCCTAGTCCTTGATGCCTGTTGCCTAGTCCTTTCTTTTTTTCGGGGGGTCGTTATCACTGCCCTCTGGTGGCCGTGGGAGCCAACCAGCACTGTTCCTGAGAACCGCTGCTGGATTTGAACCGCCAAGCCCATAGGCTGCAGTCCTGCACTCAACCACTTATGCCACTTGGGCTCAGACTCGCCTAGTCCTTTCAACACCTGTGGCCACACTGGCTGATTGAGGGGGCACCTGGGTGAGGGTCCAAGGTCAACTTGCTACCCTAGTACTTAACCTATAAATATGTTCTTAAATTTATTCTCTCCTTATAATAGATAATTATATTTATGTATGGACATGCCTGTGTTTAGATTTCTGCAAGTGCCCTTTGCCTTCTAGCTTTTTCCTCTATTCCCTTCCACCTCCCTCCTGTCCAACCATCATATTCCACCTTCATTGGTGTTTCAGTGTTTCCTCACAGTTACATTGTCCTTGCTTAATCCCTACCAGGCATGGGGGTATATTTTAATGAAGGGACACTTAGTTAAGTATATACATTTTAGATGCAAGTAACTCTTCAGATTACTTTATCCCATATATATTCATGATACAAGGTGGCTGGAGTTTCTTCATTTATTACATGTTGGAAATCTTTGGTGGTGGTGGTTGTGCTTAGTTTAGCTTTGTTTCACTATTGCCCATTGTTCAACATAAGAAGTCGTGAATGGCAGAAAAAGCTTTTGTCTATGTTTTGGTTGGTACAGAAGGTAAACACCTGTTAATCTCAAAGTTGGAAGCTCAAATCCACCCAGGAAGAAGACCTGATGATGTACTTAAATTAAATGAATGAATGAATGAATAAAATAAGCTATTAAAAATCCCATGGAGCACAATTCTACTTTATCACAAATGGAATTGTTTTGAACTGGAACCAACTCTATGAATTTATTTTATTTTTTTATGTTTGGGTTAGAACTGAAAAAAACTTTCTCTGGAATTGGCCCACTCAGTGTTCCTAGTAGTATGAATGTGGGATACAGTTTCTCATTGTAATCAAAGCCTCACAATGCACAAATTCCACATAGGCTCAATTTGACTCTTTTTACATTGTATGGATACAATTTTAAGGAATTCTGATAGCACTGTGGGATAAGCATTAGGCTGTCAACATCAAGATCTGCTGCTAAAATCCAGCAGCTACTCTGAGGGAGAAAGTTGAGGCTGTGGACTATCATAAAGATTTTTAGTCTCAAAAATCCTATAAGGGGTTGGTATGAGTTAGAATTCATTCCATGACACTGGGTTTCAGATGGCATCACATTATCAGATACTTATGATGCTATCAAAAAAGACCCAAATATGAATGCTTAAATCACCATGTATTAAAACATTGAGACTTTTGTATATCTGAAGACATTTCCCTTCCAAACATGTCATTTTTATTTAAATTATTTATGGCATGTACTATATAGATCAAAAAAACATGATTCCAGAAAATCTGTAAAAGCAGAGTAACTACAAATTCAAACCCATTACTCATGAGCACTTTCTGATTTATGTTGAATAGCATAGTGCAAAATAGAACTACTTCATAGAGGTTTTTTTTTGCCACATTCTTTATGGAAACAGGTCACCAAGCCATTCTTCTGTGATGCTGTGGGTAGCTTCAACCTGTTAGCCTTTCTGTTTTTGTTGAGCATACACCATTTGTGCCACCCAGAGACTGAAAAATAGACTAGCAATTACCCCAAAACCACACCTAACTTGAAAGCCAATTCATAGTGACCCTAAAGTCCACTGTTATTGAGTCTATTCTGATTTATAGTGACACTATGGGGTGGAGTAGAATTAATTCTTAGGTTTTCTGAGACTATTGGAGCAGACAGTCTTGTCTTTGTTTTATGATGCATCTGGAGGGTTCACACTCTTCACCTGTGGCTATCAACCTTTTGCTTAACCCTCTGCACCACTAGTTCCACTTATAAGTCTGAGTAAAAGTTCCCTCTAAAATAATCCTTATAGGATTTCTGAGGTTATCATCTTCACAGAAGCTGATTCCACCTCCTATTCCCTCCTAGTTTTTCATGTTCAAACAACCCACCTTTTGGTAAGCAGCCAAGCACTTAAACACTATATATCACCAAGGTTCATTATAATTAGCATTAGCAGTATCTTAATTAAGGTGACCAGAGATTTAAACAACAACAAAACCAAAAAAACTTTATAGATTTTTCTCAAGCTTAGCAAGGTTTTAAGTGAATTATATTGAAATTCCCTCTTGTGGGAATTGATGATCACACAAAGTAAATTTTACCTAGTTTCAAGAAGTCATTGAATGTCTAGCAGCAATAACGTAACATATCACATTAATTGTAGAGCCTGTGCTGTGAATATTTATAAAAGATAAAAGATTATTCAATACCCCTATACACCACATTTTGCAAAATGCCAACTGATGAACTAATGCTTGGAAACAAAAAGCCCCTCTTTTGTATTATATTTTAAGATGAACTATTTAAACACATTTTACATAACCCTGTTTCTTGTATACACTTATATTTGACAGTGGTATCTCTCACTGCAATTAAAAGTATTCTTTCAAATTTATGTTTTTTGGAATATCTTCTTTGCTTTGAAGCTTACTTTTACAGGTATTTTTATCATTTTGAATTGAATGGTTAGTTTGGGATGCCATAAGTTTATCTCAATAAAATGTTAACTGAAATATCTGACCAACAGTGACAAATATTCTGATTGAACCAGAAAATAAAAGGATCCCTGAGGGTGCTAGAAAATAAGCATTGGGCAGCTAACTACAAAATCAGTGGTTCAAACTCATCAGTCACACAATGGGAGGAAATTGAGACTGTCAGCTCCTGTAAGGATTTTGAATCTCAGAAACCTTACATACACCCACTGAGATCTGTAATAGGTTAGATGACATAGGTTTGGTTTGGATTTGGATTTGGATTTTTACTTCACAAAAAATCCCAGTGGTTAAACATTCAAAGACTAACCCAAATGTCCTAAGTTTGAACCCACTAACTGCTCTATGTTAGAAAAGAATGAAAATCTGATTCCTCAGACATGTAAAGCCTTGAAAAATCATGGGATTGTTTTAATTTGTCTTATAAGTTCACTATGAGTCAGAAATGCTCATGTTTTGTTGCTTTGTATCATTAAACTATTACCAATGTTATGTATTTATGTGTGCTTTCAGGAAGAAAGGAACATGGCATTTGTTTTGCAAGGTAAGTTCTTTTCCTTTGAATTGAAATGAGAAGATGGACAGGTTCCAAAAAATAATAATGAGCAGGGGGGAATGGCTTCTGAGATATTTCTTTTTATAGAGAATACATAGATAAGCTCATCAAAGTAGATACAAATGTCACTGATGATTCTTGAAAATAACAAGTATTTCCCAAAAACATACACTCCATTCAGTGAGCTAAAAACCTACAAACTCCAACTGAGAAATGTTGAAGTTGCGTGAGGGGCCCCTGTACCTGATAGTTAAATGTTCAGAAATTTTGCAAATCTATTGCTAAATTTCTGATAGCTCAAAATTTACCATAGTGGGAGTAATTATACCAAAGAAATAAAAAAATACTACAGATTAATAATTTACTTCTTCAATTATTTTTCAATTTATTTTTTCATAATGCTTATGTTGGGCTTTTCCTCTCCACTTCCAAAGATCTTTGTTTACATTTGACTTCCCCTAGGCTTCAAATTCTGATAGCCTTTTATATAACATAATAGAAAATTGTTCAGCCTTCATAAGTCCTTTAAATTTTATTTTTCCATATTTTGATTTGTTCCTTTGGAATGAAAATACAAATACATTTCCCTGCTTCTCTTCCTATATCTTCACTTCTTATTGGAAACAAAGAGACTTGGCTTCATTCAGCCATCTTTTTTCATCTGAACCCAACAGAGGGGACTCTTTCAACCTCAGATGGACCAAAGACACTTAAACATTTGCCAACCATATATTTAAAAGCAGAATTATTGATATCTGGGCACAGAACCATTTTTCATCATTTAATACATTTTCTAACTTGCATATATTATGGGAAGATTAGCAGATCTCAGAAGAAAGTGACAGCATAATATTTTTGACTGCACAAGATGAATGGGAAATTACTGAATGGAAATCTATAAGCCAAGAATTTAATCAATGGGACTGAAATATATATATATATATGTAGAAGTTTTTAAATTTGAAATGTTTCTTGTGTACATCTTTGCAAGGAAGAAGAATAGGTTCTTGTGGTAATGTTTGTACATCTATTCTCAATGTGATAGGATCATTGAATTGTATGATATGTAGATGAAGTGTTAAAAAACTGTTTAAGAACAAAATAATAAAACAACTTCTTTCCCCTTTAAAAAAAAGTAAAAGAAAAATAATCCCTATCACCACCTTCCCTTTCTTCCCTGCATTTGGATTGGTCCTCTTCAGCTACTGCTTCACTTAAATGGTAATTCTTAAGTGCTGGTTGGGCTTTTTATAGGGAAAAATATTTTCCCTATATTACACAGACTAGAAAAATGAGAAAAAATTGGAGTGAAATTATGCATATTGGTTATTCCTACAATTGACAATCCACCCCCCCAAAATCTATGTGCTATTTTCAATTCAGCACTTGCTTCAATGGAAAGCATGGCAATTTTGAACCCACCTGCTCCTCCACCAACCTTATGATCTGCTCAATTCAAAATGATACTCTAGGAAACTGAATAGGCTTTCACTCTTTCACTTTTTTAACATGGGTAAAAATAAAGTCTATTTCACCTACCAACCACAGGTCTTCACTCAATAGTGGTCATTATCTTGCCCTGTTATCAACTCCATTCATTGAAAAATGTCCTTCACTTTATCTTCAGAGAGACTCATCCTGACTTTTCCACACTCAGTTGGATGGTTTCTGCTTCTTCTGCTTCTCTTGTCTTTTAAGCAAGGGAATGCTACTTTGGCAGATAGGATTAGTTCATTAACTTTAATGAAATAATACATTTAAGGAGTCTAACATAGTGTTTTGAATCTGGTTGAAAGGGAGAAAAATTCTTGTCCCCAGGCACCTATAACCTTGACAATACTCTGTACTTCAGTGACTTCAGAGAACACTTGTAGGAATTCTACTATATCTTTCTTTACTTTGGTTCTCTTTAATGAGCCCCAACACAACAAACTTAACTGTCTTTCCCATCCTCACCTAGAAATTCAAAGTTTTTCTTCCCCAGATTAGAGTCATTATCAGACATGTATCTCTCCCTGAGCTGTAACTTCCGTGCTGTCCTCTGAATTAAATGCTTATGGGGGGAGTGGTGGCTGTCCACATAGTTGGAATTGGGACTGACCCCTCAGACCTTTTTATTGTTTTCCTGCTTCAAGCTGATACGATGCATTCACATGTCTGATCAGAGCACACAGGAGCAAATGCAAGAGGAGGAAGAGACAGTGGAGTTCATCAGGCCCACCAAGTTTTGAGGACATTATCCCTGCTCAGAGCAGCCAATAGACAGAGAGAACCATATGGCCAGTGCCATTACACTACTAGACATGACACCTCTCACTATTCCATAGCCTTAAAGTTGATCAGACTAAAGACCCAGTGTGAGAATGGTGCCAGATCTGACCCCACCACACAAAGGCAAAACACTAATGACATGAAACAGAAGAGCAAGGAAATCCCAAGGGAATACCAAAATTAGATTTGGGGGCCAGGGCCTGGCACCCCATCAGACTCCATTGAAAATCCTAAAGGTCACCAAACAGACCTTGAATAATTTAGCGGCTTTTCTTTCTTTTTGGTCATTGTTTTTTGTTGTTGTTTTGTTGTTTTGTTTTGCTCTTAGCTATTTTTTAGCATATTATTATCTCTGCAGGTCTATATAGATAAGACAGGCAAGAAGAACAACCTAAAGGAGAAAACAACAGGATCATCGGTTCTAGGGAAGACCTGGGAGCTGGGGGGCAGAGGAAAGGAAGTGGTGTTAGCAAATCCAGGGATAAGGGAATAACAAGTGATCCAAAATTGGTTGAAAGGATGCTGTAAGAGGCCTGATAGGGCTTGATCAAGGACAATGTAACCGAGAGGAATTACTGAAACCCTAATGAAGACTGAGCATGATAATGGGGCAAGAGGAAAGTAAAAAGAAATAGAGGAAAGTACTAGGAGGCAAAGGGCATTTATAGAGGTAATATGTAAATATATATAGCTATATGATATGCATATATTTATAGGTTTAATATTAAGGTAACAGATGGACATTGGGTCTCCACTCAAGTACTCCCTCAATGCAAGAACATTTGGCTATATTAAACTGGCATTCCATGATGCTCACCTTCCTGATACAATCCCTTAAGACAAAATGGGTGAGAATAAGTAAATGTGGTGGAGAAGTTGATCGTATTTGGCTATCAAAAGATCTGGGGTGTTAAAGACTTGCAGGTAAAGAAGCTCCCATCTAACTGAGAAACAACAAAGCCTACATGTAAGAAGCACATCAGTGGCTGAGCCCCGGTGGTATAGTGGTTGAGTGCAGGACTGTGGCCCATGGGCTTGGAGGTTCAAAACCAGCAGAAGCTCTCCAGGAGCAAGACTGGGTAGCTCTCAAGACCACCAGAGGGTAGTGAAGTCCAAAAAACAATAAAAAAAGAAGCACACCAGCCAATATAATCACAAGGTGTCTATAGGATGAGGCATAAAAGAACAAAAAAATCATATCATTATGAGTGTGGGGGAGAGTGGAGTAGATACCCAAAACCTATCTGTAGACAACTGGACATCCCTTTACACAAGGGTTGCAGGGAGGAGAAAAGCAAGTCAGGGTGCAGTATAGCAATGATGAAACATCCAACTTTCCTCTAGTTCTTTAATGCTTTCTTCCCTGCCTCCCCCACTCTCATGATCTCAATTCTACCTTACAAATCCAGCTAGACCAGAGAATGTACACTGGTACAGATAAGAAGTAGAAATACAGAAGACCCAGGAAAGATAAACCCCTCAGAACCAATAATGAAAGCAGTGATACGAGGGGGGTAAGGGGAAGGTGGAGTAGAAAGGGGGAACCAATCACAAGGATCTACATATAATCCCCTCCTTGGGGGAAGGACAACAGAAATATAGAAATAAAATAAAATTGATTTTGGCAAAAAAAATTATTACCACCCTCATAATCATCTTTTTTCTGTCTGCTTTCTCAATTTATGTTATCTAGCTCTGATTTGAGATAAAAACAGATCAAGTAGAAAGAAAATGTTTTGAAATTGATGATCGCAACAAATGTACAAAACTGCTTGACTTAAAGGATCTATGTATAGATTATGTTAATAGTTGTTTGAGCCCCCAATACAATTACTTTTTTAAAAAAATAGAAAACTCATGTTCATCTTTGATTCTTTCCACAGTTCATTTAAAAATTCCAGTTTTTATAGAATGTTTCACAGTTTTGAAATTGATATGTCTCTCAAAAATATTGTTCTATTTATTTCTACCATTGCTATTCAAAGGACTCATGCTCTTCTGGACAGTATTAACAGGGACTTCCTAACAGTATTCCGTTAGCATATACCTATGTGATCTAATAGATTCATAATCCTTTCAAAAACTATACTTCAAAAATCTTTTCTGAATTCTCCAATTCCCTCTTTTAAACATTTCACACAGCTCTTTATTATCAACAGAATAGTCTTAGTGAGACTCTCAGAATATACTACTACTTTGTCTTTTCAGCTTCATTTTCCCAAATCCCTTCAGTCACACCTGTTCTCTAATATGTTCTCTTATGTTTTGGGGAAATTATTGAAATTGTCCTTGAATCTGCTCACTATATTATCTGATAAAACTCAATGGAAACCCAAGGCCAAAATCATTATCATCCTAATCAGAATACCATAATTTTCTCTGAATTCCTTTAGCTTTGTATTTTGTGTTTTATGAGCTACCTGTCATCCTAATCACTACTATTGTTCAACCTTCAACAATTCTGTTTATATATTTATAAAAGTTACCTTGTTATGTTTTCAATTCTACCAAATTTGTAACTCAAAATTAAATTATTTTAAAGGTTACACAGAATATCTGAATAAATATATTGAGCTTGGATTAAGAACAAGTGATTTGATATTTTAGGGAATTCTATTGCTAATTTTCTATTGAGCCTGCTGTTCCATGTTTTATGGTTTTCATCTGTAAAATATACTCCAACTTCAGTAGCTCCAGTTAAATAGCAATTTAAAGACTGAATTCATTAGTTACATTATTCTGAAACATTAAGTCTGAACACAGACTTAAAATATGCTCACTATAAATGATTTCTGCAATAAGTTACTTTTATTAGAATACCCTAAAATTCAACATTGAGAATTAGGATATTTTATTAATAATTCTTTAAATCATTTTATAAATCTTTGTTAACTTTACTTGACTGGCCAAAGATTATGTTTTGTGCTTTTGCTTGGGAGGATTGAGAAATTAAAAATACCCTCTCTCTCATATTCAGTCATTTTGAGTTAGAAAATGATAAAGAACTGATTATAATTAAGGAAGAAGTCCAAACTGCACCAAAAATAGAGTAAACATAAAAATAAAGAATACAAGAACTGACAGAATACCTGTTGAAAAGCACTGGAAGAACTTATTCATCAAAACCAATAAATTTAGAAGAGAGTTTCTGGACAACCAACTGGAATAACAGCATATTTGTGCCCATCACAAAGAAACATTTCCTAATACAATGCTCAAATTATTAAACAATGTCATTAATATCACATGCAAATAAAATTTTTCTGAGGATAATTCAATAATGGTCATATCAGTACATGGCCAGGGAGTACCAGAAATGAAATGAGAATTCAGTAGGTGACATGATATGAGGGTTATCATTGGTGATGGGGGATAGATCTGGATAAAAGGAGAGAATACCATAAAAAGGTTTACTTGCATATGTTAAGTATACAAATAAAGTATAAATTTAAGTAAAATCAATATATTTATTTATGTAGAGCATAATAAACTATGGTGAGAATGGCAATTCTGGAACATATCATTCTTCTCAGGCAAAACCTGTAATTTGATCAAAAGAGAGTTGTGCAAACAGAGCAAGAATTTAAGGCCAAGAAAGGTGAGTGTCAGGGTTGTATGCTTCCACTACATTTAGTCAATATGGATACTAAGCAAATAATCAGAAAGTCTGAACTATATTAAATAGAACTTGGCACCAGGTTTGGAAGAAGACATATTAATAACCTAAGATATGCAGATGTTGCTATCTTGCTTACTTAAAGTGAGGACAGCAAAAACAAGGAAGACCCTTGATGAGAAGGATTGGCAGAGTGGCTGCAACACTGGGTTGAAGCCTCACCATTGTGAAAATGGGGCAGTATTCTGTTCTGTTATCCGTAGAATGGCAATGAGTTGGAACCAACTCAATGGCACCTAAGCAATCATCAGGATTTTAACCAAGGTACATGGTTTCTAAACTTACTTACTATTTTTAAAAGTTAGAGATATACAGATTATATACAGAGAGAAATGAGTGAAATCAGCTTCATAGAGATTTCAGGAGTTTAAGAGTAGGGTAAAAGAAGATATAGATTTTTGTTAGGAGATGGGAAATTGATTAATAAATGTGAAGACCTTTGACAATATAGTCACAGACATGACTCTGATCCTCAGCCACCTATAATCATGTTATGTCTGTGAGGTCTGTGAGGTCTACTCACTATACATTTTAAACTTTCCTCTTTCCACTTGAGACCACTCTCCAAGTGTAATATAAATGATATGTAAAATAAATTCCATATCTGTATAGTATGAGATGTTGCCACAGGGTGTTGGAATATGCATACCTTATATATTGCTCAAAATTAGCCTGTACCATCTTTATTTACAATCCATCTCTTCTGAGATCTTTCCTTTGGGAAAATATCCCATCTATGACCCTATCTAGCCTGTCAACATGCAGAGAATAGATAGTCACAGCTTTTGGTTCACCAAGCTAAATTACTTTTGTCAAGGAACCAAAAGTCCCCAGAACAAAGTCACCAGATGAACTTGGAAGATATTTGAAAGAAAGGAGCCTAAAAAGCCATATCCTGTCCAGATTCACACCACTACCCTGTACACATTCATCGCTGTTCCTGGGAAATCTGATACAGATTCATAATGTCCTTAATTTACTTCTTTTTGGGTATATATAAACTTTAAAACTCCTATCAAGGGACCTTAAGAGATGTCCTCGAGAGACAACACACTCTACCCACAACTTCCAGTTCCTTCCATTGTTTTTTACCAAATTATCACATTACCATAGGTGGTGTACTGGTTATATGCTGGAGTATAATTCTCGTGGGAAGTCATTTGAAACCACTAGCGGCTCTGTGGGAGAAAGATGGGGCTTTCTACTCCCATCCACAGTGACAATCTCGGAGACCCACAGCAGGTCACTTAGGGCCAGCATGGACTCAGGACAGTGAGTTTGGCTTTAGTCTCACAATCTTTCAGACTATCTAATTTCAGCAGAGTGTCATTATAGCTCTTCAACAGCACATGGAAGTTTACATAAGAACACGTTCTCTTAGCTGTATACCCAAATGAACTCACTAAATTAATAACAAATAAAAATAAGAACAAGTCTGAGAGTCATACTTTTTTTAAATAGTCACATAACAATTCTGACTGCCAAACAAATACTGCAAACTTTACTGGTCATGGTTTTGTGAATTAGAGCCAGCTTTTATTGAAAATAGTTTTAATTCTCAAAAGGTCTGAGGCAGCATGTAAAACCTAATGGCATTCAGGAGATTTTGCAATATATATTAATTCTATATAGGGATTTTTACATGAAGATTTGAAGGTACCTGTTTCATTTAAATGGGGCTAGCTCAAGTTTATTATCTCTATGCCTGAATCTACCTGCATGTCTTTTATAACTTTGTTTTGTTTGTCCTAGTTTTGGATTCTCTCTTCAGAAACAAGTGACCTCTGTATAAACTTAATAATGCAGTCAAGAAAATATTTTTCAATTTTAACTGTATCTACCTTTTAGAAGAAGATTGTCTAGTTTCACATAATTACATTTAGGTGACTGGGCTCAATAAAACACTTGCAACCTGTTCATTTGAAGATTTATGAGCATGCCCACTTTCAACATCTCCAGTATCTTATAATCATGGCTCATTGGTTTTAGCAAGATTTCTATTGTTCCATTATTTATAATGTTTCAGCACATATTGCTCTCTTAGAAACTGTATCTAGACTACCAATGTTGAAAGTACATCATGTGAAATCAAAGAAGCAAAACAAATCCCATTGTGTAAAATAGTCTGCCATCTGTCATCAGAAATTTCATCATGAAGGCAGCTAGGAACTTGTGATTGCATTGCAAAATACAATGCATCCAATTATGGTAAGCCCCATACACTTTGAAAATCCTAGCAAAAAATACTATTTCCAGAAAATCTTCCCTTGACTATCTTAATTCACCAAGCACAATATTCTGATTAGAATGCTGTACCCCAAATTCTTAATGTTATTGTATATATACAAAAATGTGATTTTAACACAGTGGAACATGTGGTGGATTTTATTTTGCCAGGTTTTCATTTAGTGTTTCTACAAAAAGAAGGAGGAAAAGGAGGAGGAGAAGAAAATAAAAGAAACAAAAAAACCCCAATTCACCCTCATTTGTGGCAACTCACAGCAAGCCTATAGCACTGGTAGAGCTATGCCTGTGAGTTTCCAAGACTTTCTTTTTATGGAGCAGAAAGTTCTATCTTTATGTAATCTAACTTCTATTTATAAGGTTATTTGCTGTTTGACTTTTAACAGTCTCAGAAGTTTTATTTTTGACAATCTTCCCTGTGAAAGGAAAATTCTCATTAAACTAAATAATGTAATAATAATTTTTAATTTTGTTTTTAAGTTGATAGGGCTTAATCAATTTTTCAATCAATTGAGAAACTGTTACAGGTAATGCTGTATTTTAAATATGTATTTTAGTATGAATTTGGTTCTTGAAATACAGGCACACACATACACGCATCCATTTATTTGAGATAGAATCTAAGTATGCTTACCCATTAATAAGTCTTCCAATTATTACCAGTCCTTCATACTTTCTTTCTTAATATTACCTGGAATAAAAGAAGCACAAGTTTTTTCCTAATGCTGATTCTTTAATCTGTATAAGCTTTAACATTGATTTATATTTTATTTAATCTGTGCAAATTCAGTAAAACTTTTTATTGGAGGAACAAAATAATAAGTTTGAACTGATTACATTTCTTCCTCTGACATCATCATTTCACAACCTCATCTATAATAAGTAAACAGATGAAATCTACAGTCCAATATTATCTAATTGACTAAATTTAAAGAAATACATATTTTTAAAAATAGAAATACATTTTTTTCTCTGCAGCACACTTGAGGAATCAAGAGATCAGAAATCAGAGAAAATAACCTGTGCTTTCTAGGTAAAGTTAAATTAATGATAAGCAATTATTGAAATTCTGAAAATGCTCTCTACATCCCTGATGTATCAAATTCAGGGGAGGACAAAACTTTAGAAGGAATAATTTCTGAGTGCCTCTTTTTCCCTTCTACTCTCACATTCCACTGACTTCAGCAAAAGAAATATTCTCATAAAAAATAAACAATGCACTTCCCTCTTAATAGATGTATTGAGATATGAAATAAAAATACTCTAAGTATTTCCATTAAATAAGCATATACTTTACTTATTTGCTAAACATTTGTGGTTAAGCACACAAGCTCTCATATATCAATTTTCCTATTTTTAATATGGGGTGATTATTGATATGGAGCTAAATATTCTTGTGAAGATAGCAGTTATCAGCAGAGTGCTTGCAGAGTGTACGTAATTTGTTTCAAGTTGTTATTATTTTTTAATAATAGATAACGAACCCATTACCATCAAATCAATTTCAATTCATATTGACCTTATAGCACAGAGTAGACCTGCTTCATAGGTTTTATATTATGCTAATGTAGAACAATGATGTTGAATGTGATGCTGATGATGTTGATGTATTTGTTGTTGATGCTGTTATGCATATAGTGTTGATGTTGATCATCCTGATGTAGATTTTGATGCTTATGATTTAGAGGTTGAGATTTGCTTATGATGTTGGTGTAGATATGGATATTTATAAGGATGTATATGATGTTTATCTTATGATGTTGATGATGTTTACAATGTAAATATTGATATTGATGTCATGATGCTGATGTTTGAGGTGTTGCTATTCATCCTGTGACTATTGATATTATTCACATTGATATTGATATTTTAATTTTGACATAGAATTTAATATGTATGAAGGCTATGTTTATGACACTGATGTTAGAATTATGTCTATAATGTTACCATTGATGCTGTTTATGATATAGATGTTAATGTTGATTGTGTTGATGTTGCTGAAATTGACATTGACCTTTATAGCATTGAAGTTGATATTGCTTGATTATAATATTAATGCTTCATGGTCTGTATGATATCAGCGTTGATATAGATGATATCAATATTGATGCTTATGTAACTATTTAGGTTGATGATATGAATGTTGATGCTAATGTTGTTGATGTTCATGTTGATGTTTGTATTTATCACTTTGATTCTTTGTTTACATTTATATTGATAGTCAAGCTTGTTTTTTTTGATATGTTTATGAAAACAATATTGTTGTAAAAACGTTGATAATTTTTATGATTATAACATTGATGTTGACATTAACATGATCAACATCAAAAGCACAGATATCAAAATCAAGATTATAAAAATATAAACATCAATGTTAACACCAGAAACAAAAATATCAACATCAACATCATAAACATAGCATGAACATCAACAATATATGAAATAACATTAAAATCAACATCATAAATATTGATACCAACAACATAAATAGCAATACCAAGCAACATCATCAACAGAAACATCAATATCATTAATGTGAACATTATAAAGTTAAACATAAGACTAAATATAAACATAACAAAAATAAGCATCATAAACATTAATGAAATCATTATAGACAGACAAAAGTATATACACTGTAAAAAAAGCTTCATAAACAAATATGTGAACATAAGCAATATATAAACATAAAGATAAGTATAAAAACATAAACAAGAATAAATATATATGAGTTTTATTACACTCAAAAGGGAAAATAAGAAAGCAGTTCATTGAAAGTGGGAATCCTTATTCAATATCGTGATGGAATATCTAGCCAGAATCACAAGACAACAAAAATTGAGGAAGTGCAATTGGGCAAAGAATAGTAAAACACTGCTATTTGTTGATGATATGATCTTGGTATATAGAAAACCCCAAGATTTCCACAAGTAACTTGCTGAAAATAATTAAGGAATATTAGTAAAGTTGCAGGATACAAGATTAACAAGCAGAATTCAATTCGACTGTTATATACAAGTGATGAGAGTTTTGAAAAAGACAGCAAGAAAACATTACCATTCATAATCCTCATCATGTCAAAGTGACCACTTATGGGAAAGTCAAGTAGGGGGAGGGAAAGAGAACATACACATCTGGGAGAAGGCATGCCTGTGGTAGAAAAATGGGGAGGATCAACTTTCTAATGGGGAGAAAAATGACTAACAAATTTTTAAGGACTCTAAGGGAGAGGGATGCCTGGTAATATGCACCTAATAAACCACATTGTTTTGAATTTCAGTACACCTTCTAGGGACCCAGGCCATCTGGTCTAATTCTAATACTGGAACACTGAATTCTGAATAGTCAAGTGCACAATATGTTCCAAAGACCATATCAGAGACATGTGATGTGGAAACTCCCCACTAAGGAAGCGCAACTCTACCCCAAACACACCTGTAACCTGAAATGACATGGTGTGGGAAGAAGCAAAAGACCTAGAGTATTGAATTGTTGTTAGGTAGACTAACATATATTTACTATTTCAATACCCTACTTACTGTATGTAACGTGTGTTATTATGGCAGACCCATTACTGACATTGTCAGCGAATATTATTGTAATTTTTTCCTGACCCCCAACTCCCATTGTTTGTGCAAATAGCATCCAATCACTTAAAGATTTATCCTTTACAGGAAATAATCCAGGGATTGTGTTATGCAGTTAGCCTACACTTGTTCAATCTCCTTCTCTCAATAGGGTTTTAAAAATTAGTAAAACAGGCTATTCAATGGCACTATAAACCAGTCTTTATGCTCCAGGTAGATGATCAATAAGATTTTGTACCATATATTAAGAAAGATGTCCCTAACTAAGGTGAGCTAGGAGCTGACAAAACAGATTCAGAAGTGGATTTGGGCTTTATATTTAATCTTAGCTACAAACTAAGAACTATTAGTTCTTAGGATATGGCCCTACTTGATACTAAACATCATGAAGGAAACACATAAGGTATGGGTGCAGTAGCAAAATGTGGTAAATAATCCAGATGGTGTCTGGGTATTAGACAGAATGGCCTATGGGGTCTTAAAGACTTGTCACTAAATAAGCAGCCACGTAAAGTGATATATCAACTGAATCCACATGGAAGAAACACACCAACACCTGTGTTCCAAGGATCGCAAGTTATAAAATCCAAATCTGAAGGAGGAAATAATATCAGAAGTTGAATTGTGAGACTCTGGTGTGCAGAAGGATATGGATGACAATGGAAGCTCTAGATAACTCTGCAAAATCTATACCAGTAAAGTGCCTCAGGTGATTTTCCTCTAGCCATAATTGAGAGATGGGCATAGCGTGGTTATCAGACCGAGTAATGGAGAGGACAAGAGTAGATGAAAATGATGAATCTGACATGTAAAATTAAAACTGCTGAGACACTTTGGGCTTGATCTTTTTTTATATATATATTCTGGGTTGCAGTTTGTCGATGTGGGTAGCCTTCTTCACTCTTTGTTATGTATTTTCTATATCTTTCAGTATATGACACTCAACATAGGTGAATCTATTAGAGACAACAAGAAGGTCCGGTGGGAGAGACAGGGCCCAAAGGAGAGTAGATATCAAGAAGTTCAGGAAGGAAGAAAATGTTTTGAATCTGACTTTGATACCAATTGTGCAATACCGCTTGAACTATGGATGTGATTGAACTATGGAAATTATGATGTCTGGATTAGGTACTAATAAAATAGCTTGGGGCTGAGCCCCGGTGGCATAAGTGGTTGAGTGCGCTACTGCAGCCCACAGGTTTGGAAGTTCAAATCTAGTGGCGGCTCTCAGGAGCAGTGCTGGGTAGCTCCCATGACCACCAGAGGGCAGTGATGCCACCTCCCCACCCCCCCCACCAAAAAAATAGCTTGAAAAAGTTTTAATATAAGCACAAATATACAAATGTATTCCTGTATATTTAATATGCTTAACTGATATTTAGTCTCTAAGATTTAAATGACTTCTCATGCATAAAGCTAATAGGAGAATATCTAAAAAATTGTTTCTCAAAATGTATCTTAGTTTGCTGATTATTTGTTCACTTCTCCTCAATGGTGAAGGAAGAAATCATCTCATAGATGAATAGATGAAATTTTCTTTCTGATTTACCTCATAGCCCCATCTCTTCCTTGCTTACTTCACAGGAGTTCTGACTAAGACCTTATTGGACAATGCACTTCCTGAAGGAAAAAAAAGAGCTCACTGCCATTGAGTAGATTCCAATGCAAAGCCAACTCTTTGGGGGAGGGTAAAACTGCCCCTGGAGGGTGGGCGTGGGTGGGGTGGGTTCTGGAACTATAGCAAGGATGGATTCAAACTGCGCATCTTGTGGTTACCAGTCCAAATAGTAACCATTAAGGCTCTGGGTTCCTCTCCTGAAGGAAGTCAATCAACTTCCTGAGTATAAAGAAAGAATTTACATTCCTTCTTAGTACAGCATTGAGAGATATTTGAGATGTATTGCTTATTTTGTTTGGAGAGATTTTGAGGAGAGGGATGGGTTTCTAGAAAATAGGAGAAAAACAAAAATGAGCTATCAAAATTGTATTTGAGTTACTTGCAATCAAAATGAAACTTTATCCAGTTTGGCCCAATCCCCTAAACAGGGTAGCAGAGTGAGAGCAAATGTGTGTGTGTTTGTACACTTGTGTATATATACAGGTGTGCACAGAATTTTCAAAAATTTAACTGAATATATACATACTTGTGCAGAGTATTCATTGTGTTTCAGTTTTCTGCATCAGAGTCTATACCTTGTCCATAAATTGCAAAACAAGCACCAAGTCTTCCAATTCTTGTTATGTTCACATTTTTTTCTTTTTAATTTTGTGAAGAGATCCTGTCTTTAGATATCTTTGCTAGCTCAGTACTGGAGTGGCAGTTCTCCTCAGGACTGCCGGGGTAGACATGAGGAGAGTTGCTAGAAAAATTCATGAAATTCCCTCTCATGACATGGCCAAAACAAATGGAGAAAAAATTTCAGACCTTGCTGACTTGTGCAGCTGCACCTCAGATCATTAATGGACAAACCAACCAAAGATGGCTTGAATTGTGAAATGCAAGGAAGAATGTACTCAAATAGCAAGGATGGTTGTGGCATTTAAGTGCAGGGACAAGTAGTTCTATGGGTGTGCAGTGATCTACCTCTAGGTGCGTTTTTTCACAAGGTAAACAGTTATAAATCATCCTGACAAGGATCCTTTACCAAATTCCAATCCCTGAATATAATTTTATGGAAGTGGGCAGTGACAGAAACTTCAAAGAATAGTCTTGAAGCCATTACATTAATATGGTGGTTTGTTTGCTTTTTATATTCTCAGCATATTGTTTAATTTCATTTCCAAACTTTCTTGTTTAACCTAATAACAAGACAAGGACACTGCACTACAGGAAAAGCTACCTCAATCTTTCTATTGCACATCACTGCAAGGAAGTGCATCTTGTGTCCTGGGGAGAACCTGTTAGGAACAAAATGACTAGTGTTTTTCCTCATCCCTGTATATATTAGGAAATTCCAGAGAATCTGATAGGTGTGGTATTGTTTTTACAAAAAGCAGGACTGAAATAGTCACTTCAAGACTGTAATCATGTATCTGTGAAAACTCGAGAGACGTACCAAAGTCTGGAAGTGACCTTGGGAGGTAATGATTTACACAATAGGACTTCCATGGATGTGTGCCATCAATTTTAACTCACAGAAACCCTGCATCATAGAACAGAATTGCTTCATGGGTTTCCGAAATTGTAACCTTTAAGGGAGCAGATAAGCTGGTCTTTTCTTCCTCAGAGCAGTTGACTGATCAAACCATAAACCTTTTGTTTTGATTCTCATCTGAGCCCAAGTCTGACAATAGAGATTCTTAGAATGTTCATTAGTAAGAGAGTAATATTTCCATAAGCATAAATAGTTCAGCTAATTAAATGAGATGACAGTTCATGAAAGGAGGAAATAGCAAGAATCTGTTTTGCAGAATGCTATAGATAGCAGGGGGAATGCAAGATGTGTTTGTGGGAACTACATAGGAAATAATAAAATGGGAAGAACTGGATACCAAACAAGAGTGCAGTGCAGAGATGACTGTAGAAGATCAAAATGGCAAACCGGACTTGAACAGTTAAAACCTGTTTAGTCATACACCCCTCCCTCTGATGCATGTTAGGCCTGATGTGGTTTTCAATATAGTCTATATATCTTTGATTTCTGTTTGTTCATACTGGGGTTTATCTCAAATCAGATATGTTTTGTCATTGAGCTCACCCTCTTGTGTGTTTATTAAATGTTTGTCTGTTTTTCAGTAAATGAAACCTAGGGACAGCAAGGGTAAAAGGCAGCTGATGTCAAGGAATTTAAGAAGGAAAATATTGTCTAAAGCTGATGTGGTGGCAATTGTACAATACTTTTTGATGTGGTTGAAGTATGGAATCTTCAGTAAGATATCTATATTAATTTCCAATAAATGGTTTTTAAAATTAATACTTTTTCATTTATTGCATCAACATATAAATTGTGGTTTATTGGAAAAGAACTTGAAGTGGAGTTCAAGGACCTTGGTATCACTACTGACATTAACATTTACTACCCACATCCCTCCATCTTTCATGCTCAATTTCCTAATGTTAATAGTATATAAAAATTTTTCCCAACAGAGCTTGGAAAGTTATAGCCAATTATGCAGCAAGTTAAATAAGCATTATAAATTTAAAACCCTTCTATACATAGGAATTGTTTTTAACCACTATAAGACTGGTAACAATTGTTATTATTATAATCATCATCATAATGAGGGAATAGTCGTTAATGAGGCTAGGTGAGATTTATGGAGTAATAATATGGGAATTTATGTAAAGGTCATTCAGCAAGATTGTATGCACCTTCATCCTTTGAGAACATATATAAACAGCATAGAGATAAGTGTCTGCATGAAAATCTATACATAATTTTTGTTTTCCATGGTTCTACAAATTTCAATTTTTCACTAATATTGTATTTTTAATCATTTTATTGGGGGTTCATACAACTCTTACTACAATCCATCCATCCAACCATTGTTTCAAGCACATTTGTACATATGTTACCATTATCATTTTCAAAGCATTTTCTTTCTACTTGAACCCCTGGTATCAGCTCCTCATTTTTCCCCTCCTTTCCCCTCCCTCCTTCATGAACCCTTGATAATTTATAAATTGTTTTTTATTTATGTATAAATTTGTGCTCTATTGGTATATTTATTGTAAGTATTTTCAAATATATTTTTGTTTTGGAAATTGAAGATACAGGGCTAGTTGATAGCTTTAGCTTTAATGCTAGATTATCACAGATTTACTTTCTTTTTTCTTCATAAGGACATATGATTAAAACAGCAATAGCTTTGTTTTGTAAGCTATGATAACAATCCATCACTTAAAAGGTACAAAAATCCATTAGGATTAAGTAACTATCTCTGTGTTAGGGATCCTAACAATGGTATCATTCAGTACTCCCAAATCATGTGAAAAGAACAAACTCTTTCCCATGACATTAATTCACTATTTTTATAAATGGCAAACTATGTAAACAACTCCTTTTATATCTAGTTCCACTGTCACTTTAAGTTCTTTTTAGGAATACTATGTAAGTTCACTTATTTATTGGGTAACTTTTACAAATATAAATGAAAAACCCTTTCATACAAACTGTTTCAAGTTAATTACTATTCCTTAAAATTATCAGATTATCATTTACCCAGAAATGTACCTCAATAGATGTAAAAATGAATAAATTGAGTCACATATTTCAAGAGTAAACTGCATATTACTTTGAATACTTAAATGATAGCTAGCTTCACCTAGAACAGGGTTTTTCAATCAGATATTTTGGACAAGAAATTACCTTGTGCATTTTAGGCTTATTAGCAAATTCCCTGGCCCACTAGTTGTTAATAGGACCTCCAAGTTATAATTTTCAAAAATGTCTCCAAATAGGATCAAATGTTCTCTCCGGAGCAACATTTTCCTCAGCGGGAAAACACTGGCACATGAAATACTTTATTAGTGATACCCAATGCAACAGTATGCACTTTGCTCTTAATTAACTAACGAAAGCAAAGAATATGCTGCTCAAACATTCCTCCCAAACTCAAAGCTATGAGTCATGAACGGTGCATTTGGAAGAGGCTACATTTATTCTAAGCTGTGTTTATTTAGAGTAAAAGCATTATGCAATGTCTTAATGGAGTGATAGGTTCTAATAGACAAATGACAAAAAGAAACATATTAATACAAAGGAGGAAAAACAAGCCACAATTAGGTATAATATCAAGTAATGCTGATGAGTTTATGGGGGTAGCAAAGAGAATAAGGGTTTCAGGGGGTGGAAGGTACAGTGGTGGGGATAGGTGTAGGAGTAAAAGGGAAATGATGTCAAGGTGTCCATGTAGAAAAAAAGTATCTGGAAACTGGTTGTGGTAGCAACTGTACAATTCTACTTGATGTGATTGAATTATAGAAAGGGAAGATGTACATACTAAATGCCAATTAATGATAAAAGAAAAATACTCAAAGTGCACTTATTTATGCCAACTTTAATTCTGAAGAAATGTGGAACTGCATAATTCTAAGACAAGAAATTACTAATTACATGCATCAGTCAGGATGTAAAATATACTGCATTATGAAGAAAAATTAGATAATAGATACAATATTGTTCCAATGACCTATCTGTAATTCTGTCCCGGGAGATGGGCAACAAAGAAGGAGATAAAGGCAGACATCAGATAGGCAAGACATGGGGCTGAGCCCCGTTGGCGTAGTGGTTGTGCGCGGGACTGCGGCCCACTGGGACGGAGGTTCAATTCCAGCAGTGGGGGCTGGACCTCCTACTCCTACCACCGGAGAGCAGTGATGCCCCCCCCAAAAAAAAAAACAACAACAGATAGGCAAGACATGAAAAAATCATTTCTGTAAAGAAATGGTTAACTCATACTGGAAGATGGTAATACTATCTTTAATAAATTCCAAGCTTTAGCAAAATGGAGATATATATCAGAAGTAGTGCAATAATCAATTCAGTGGCATTGATTCTGATTCATGACTACACTAAGGGTTTTCCTGAATGTAAATCTTTACAGGGTCAGCAGTCTCATCTTTTTTCTGAAGCATAGCTGTTTTTTTTTCAGACTTTTTGGTGAACAGCCTAGCTTTTAGCCCAAAGAAGTTTCCTTTTTTTTTTTAGAAGGTTCCTTTTTAATATAATAAAGAAATAGTAAGCAAAACAGACAAAAATAAAATAAAATACTGCCCTACAATCTACTCTGACTCAAAATAACCCTATAAGACAGAGAAGATTTAATCCTTTGGGTTCCTAAGAATGTAAATCTTTAGGAGACAGAAAGCCTTATCTATCTTTTATGGAGTATCTCGTGGGTTGAAACTGCTGCCCTGGCAGTTAGCAACAGTGCATAGCCCTCTATATCGCCAGAGAAACTTTTAAGATAATGGATATTCCAAATTCTTCTGTAATCACAGGCAAAATAAATATTGGTATTTTTATTGTAATTAGCAAGTTGATTTTGAGATGCTTATGATAATGCAACAAACTAAGATATCTTTGACAGAAACAAAGACGCTAAGACCATGCTGCTTTATATGATGATCTACTGCAAATCTAGGATAAATAAGCATATGTTAATGTAGTATGATGACAGATGGTAAAAAAGTGCAACAAAGCAGGGAGCCTAGAAACAAAACTATGAATACATAGATACTTGCACAATGCTAGAGGTATTCTAGTAGTTAAGGAGAGAATGGACTTTTCAATAAAAGGTGACAAATACTTGACTTATTGGGTAAAACCACCATTTTTCTGTCACTTTGTCATATCATGGTGGCTTCTGAGTTGCTGTGATGTCAGAGTGATGTTCCTGGCATATCAAAGGTCCATAGGGTCACCGAAAATGAGCAGGTTTCAGTGTGTCTTCCAGACTAATAGACATCAAAGGACATGGCTTCCCGCTTTGGAGGAGAACTTTGCCTTTTACATACTTTGGACATGTGGCAGGAGAGACCAGTTTCTAGAGAAATAAGTCATGCTTGTTACAGTGGAGGTGCAGTGTGAGGGAGGAGGACCCTCAATAAGATGGATTGACAGAGGCTAAAGCCATGGGCATGGACATCGAGGAACAATTGTGGGGAAGGCCCAGGACTGTGACTGTCCAGTGTTTAGTTGTGTCATGCACAGGGTCACCATAGGTTGTAATCGACTTTATGGCAACTGAAGACATTAAGAGAAAAAAATAAATAGGATTTTTAATTATTAATAAATTTGATCTTTAAATAAATAATGGCCTCAAAATTAAAAATGAATCTCTAAGAATTTTAGAATATCATTCAAAAATAATATTTTTATTACTTCAATTTAAGGGAAATTTTTTTAAAGGAGCATTAAGGTATAAGCAGATCACCTCGAAATAAAGAATTACTACCAGACATAATGAGCTGAGTAAGAAAACTAACTGTAATCTATGATATTTTTATCATTTATAAAGGGCCCATAATTAGGAAAAGCAAAGTTTTACAAATCAATAATACAGAACTAAAGTTAAAATGAAATAAAGTTTTGATAGCAAAATCACAGAGAAGGATAATGCAAAGGCAAATGAAGATTCAAGAAGGTAATTAACTACATTTCTTATCTGAAAATGTAAATTAAATTTGAATTGAAAAGTAATTTTTTGTTTGGTAACATCCTAATACCAAATATTAGAAATAACTTAAATGTTGTTGAGAGTGTGGATAACAACATCAATTTCAAACCCACTGCCATTCAATAGATTCTGGTTTAAGACAGGACAGAATAGTTCTGCTCCTTGGGGTTTCTGAGATGATCTCATCTTTCCCCTACTGATCAGTAGGTAGACTTGAACCACCAGCTTTGCAGTTAGAAGCCTTTGCTTCACTCCCATTCACTCACTGCTCTCAAATCAATGCTGATGCCTCATAAAGACCCTATAAGACAGTGTAGAACTGCTCTTGTGAGTTAAGACTAACTCTTAACAGATGGAGAAAAGCCCATCTTTCTCCCTAAGAGCAGCTGGTGGTTTCAAGCTGCTGACCTGTAGTTAGCAGCACAACAGGTAACCACTCTGTGACCAGGTCTTCACGGCATAATGTTTAGGATCTCTCAAATACTGAGTGGACATGTACATTGGTGTAGTTTCTTCTAGGGCACTTCAGACTTACCCACTAAGTTGAATTTCTCATCTCAGTGCTCTAAAGCATTCCTTCAAATGACAATCCAACTCTACATATCAGACAATTTCACACATCAGACTATTTAATTGTTCAGTTACATTAAGAAGATTTGTGCAAACAGATTCCCTCAGTGATACATTTGCTTTAAGAGCTTCGGTGGAGTGATAGTTACATAATTGACTGTTAACCTCAAGGTCAGTACTCCCAAACCACCAACTAACAAAGGTAACCCTTTCTACTCTGTAAAGAGAGTCTCTCAAACTCACAGGAGCAGTTCCATGCACTCTGTCTGAAAAGGTCACTATCCATTAGATGGAGGTGAGTTTGATTTTGCTTTTGTGTTGTGTTAAGTCTTTTCAAGAAAGAGCCTAAGGATGTGGTTAGGACTAAGGATTAGTCTAAGGATGTGGTCTAAGCATTTGGATGCTGAGTGCAAAATCTATGGTTCCAAGCTACCAGTCATTTTGTATGAGAAAGATGAGACTATCTGCTCAGGTAAAGATCTACAGGTTTTAAGAATGCCTGAAAAAACAAGTCTTAATTCACACTGATTTCAAAGGAGATCTGCTACGTCAGCTAAATTCAATGCAGAAAGTTCAGGTCAGAAAGTTGTGGTGAATGTTCTTTTAAAGTTCCCAAGAAAACATCTCAATAGATTTTTCTTAAAGAATACATGAGGATCGGAGAGGGCTGAGCCCCGGTGGCGTAGTGGTTGTGCGCGGGACTGCGGCCCACTGGGACGGAGGTTCAATTCCAGCAGTGGAGCTGGGCCGCCTACTCCCACCACTGGAGAGCAGTGATGCCCCCCCAAAAAAGAATACATGAGGATCATTGGAGCTTATTAATACAAACTTTTAAGAAAACATAAAAATATGCTGGAAAAATTCAAAAAATGTAGGACAAATTATTTATTTTTATGACAATGTACCTGTTCATTCTTGAACAGTAGGCACACCTGTCATATAAGAATCTCATATAGAAACCTTATCCTATCCAACCTACATTCTGATCCTGACCATTCAGACATATTTGTGATAACAAAATTTAAAATATCTAGAAATTAAACAATTTCAATCCTTCTAGGGTGCTAACACTGTCATTTTGACAGTATAAATGTGAGTGCATCATTCTTCAGGTAAGGGTGAGAGAGTTGTAAACATCTACTTCAGAATGTATAGACCTAGATAAGACAGTAAGTTAAGAAACAGTAACTCTGCATTTTGATAGTTTTTTTAATTTTTTTTTGTATTTTGATAGTTTTAATAAAGCTTCTTTGATTTTGTAAACATCTTCATATTAAATAATAAAGTAAAATATCGGACAAAAGTGAATATTTTATACATATTGCAATTTATTATTTTCATCTCCAACTACATAGTACATTCAGCATCACTCTTAATTTTTTTCTAATAAGCATAGCATATCGGAAAAGAGTATGATTTTTTCTAAAAGAGAATGAAAACCATATGTAGGAGAATTTTCAAACAAATTACATTAAAAACATACCAACTTGTGTCTGTTAACTTTGAAAGATGGCCTCTCTGCTGTTTTTTTTATTATTAGAAAAGACCAATGGGATCTTTTTTAAAAAAAATAATTTTATTGGGGGCTCTTACAGCTACTACAATATTCAGTACATCTTTTGTATCAAGGACATTTGCACACATGTTGCCACAGACATTTCCAAACATTTTCCACTTAAGCCCTTGGTCCAAGCTCCTCTTTAAAAAAAACTCCCTTCCCCGCCATTTTTTAATGAATCATTTTATTGGGGGCCCATACAACTCCCATCACAATCCCTAACAACATCAGTTGTATGCAGGCCACTTTTACACACCCATTGCCATCATCTCTCTCAAAACATTCTCCCTCCCTCCAGGCCCCCATTATCAGTTCCCTATATTACCCTTCCTCCTCCCCTTCCGCTTGAACCCTTAGTAATTTACAAATTATTATTATTTTTCATCCTGTACACTGTACTATGCATCCCAACATTCACTTCACTGTTGTCCGTGTCCCAGAGAGGAGGCTACATGTAGATCTCTGAAGTTGGTTCTCCCTTTTTATTCCTCCATCCCTCCACCCACCTGGTATTACCATTCCTATTACTAGTCTTGATGGATCATCTATCCTAACTTTCCCATGTTTCCAACTTCACTGTACATCTCCTGGTCTAGCTGGATTTATGTGGTAGAATTGGGGTCATGATAGTGGGTGGGAGGCAGCATGGGAACTAGAGGAAGGTTGCATATTTCATAGCTCCTACCCTGTACCTTAACTGGCTCATCTCCTCCTTGTAACCCCTCTGCAAAAGGCTGTCACCTCACCTATTGATGGGTTTTGGGTCCCCAATATGTACTCCCCCTCCTTAATAATAATATAATTTTAGCTCATTGTTACCTGACATTGGATCCCTTCACCACCTCATGATCACACAGGCTGGTGTGCTTCTGTGTCGGCTTTATTGCTTCTGAGCTGAATGGCCTCTTGTTTACTCAAGCCTTTAAGACCCAAGACGCTATATCTTTTGGTAGCCAGGCATCATCAGCTTTCTTCACCACATTTGCTTATGCACACATTTGTCCTCAGGGATCGTATCAGGAAAGTGAGCATGCAATGTTATGCTTTTTATTTCTTGAAGCCTGATATCTCATCCCTTTGACACCTCATGATTCCACAAGCTAGTGTGCTTCTTCCATGTGGGCTTTGTTGCTTCTGAGCTAGATGGCTGCTTGTTTACTTTCAAGCCTTTAAGTCCCCAGACACTCCATCTTTTGATAGCTAGGCATCATCAGCTTTCTTCGCCACCTTTGCTTATGCACACATTTGTCTTCAGTGATCATGTCAGAAAGGTGAGTATCTTGGAATGCCAATTTAATAGAACAGAGTGTTCTTGAACTAAGTAGATACTTGAGTGGCTGTCCAATGCTCATCTGTTGTCCTACTACTAACCCTATAAGTATACACATTAATTTCTTTCCCCATGCTCACTTATAAATATATGCCCCTATGTACATACCTATATTTGAACCTCTATAAATGTTCATTATCCCCCAGTTCCTTCCTCTATTTCCATTTACTTCCCTCTTGTCCCACCATCATGCTCACTCTCCATTTGGGTTTCAGTATTTTTTCTCTGTTCCATTAGTCTTAATCAATCCCTATTAGCTGTCTCTCAACCACCGTTTCCCTGCATTTGTATGAATTGTTATTCCCTTTTTCCTGGGCTGGTCGACATCACCACCTTTCCTCCTCCTCCCCCTTTTCAATGTCCCCTACCCTGGAACAATCAGTCCTATCATTTTCGCCTCTAACCTCTTTTTCCAGTCTCTCTTGTCTAGATAGACCTGTAGAGGTAGCAATACGTACAAGAAATGTCTCCTAAAATGGAGCAACTTAAGCAAATAAAACAATGATAACAGCAAGAAACCCCCTCAGTGTACTATACAATATGTAACGGAATAATAAAAATAATGGCAATATAAAAACCTGTATAAAGGTCAAGGTCTGTAGTTGACCTCCTACAGTGACCCCTGGTTCAGTCAGATGGGGTGCCAATACCCTGGCCCCAAAGTATGTCCTTGGCACTCCATCTGTCACTCTACACTCTATTGCACACTCTTAGTGCTTTGCATTGGTGTGGTTATGTCCGACAGGTTATAATCTTGACCCTGCTTCTTTTTCCTGGCCCCAATAGGCTTTGGGTCAGCGAGGGCAGCCACATTTCATAATGGAGCCAGCCGTGCAGTCCTCTTTGTGCATTAGCTGTTCTGAGTGGAATTATTGTCCTGAAGGCTCGGTGGACCAGGAAGTACATCATTCTCTCTTGCTCCCCTTTCATTTGTTCTCATGTGCTCTGGTCAGACATATTTGTCCCCAAACTTCAGCTTCAGTGCTGGCCTCCAAAGCAACTTCTTCTGGTAGAGATGTGGCTGCCCCTATAGCTGGGGTTGGGGCTGTGTTCTCAGGTCCCTCCACTGGTTCTCCACTCCATGCTGTCGTGCTGCATTCACATGCTGGGTCTCCTGGTTTAAGTTTGGTCCCTCTTTCCCTGTGGAGATATAAACAATACGCTCCCCTTCCCTTTCTACACATCGCCATCTGCCTCCCCTCCCCCTTTGATGGCTACCATATGTAGCCTTAGATTTGATCTGGTCCTTGCCATATTACCTGGGCCTTCTCTCAGGATTTTCTCTATAGAGTAGTTTTTTCCGATGCCCCTTTTCATATTAACATTATTAATATGCTTACCTCAGCGGGTTCATATTGTACATGTCCTTTTGCGCTTGGCTAACTTCACTTAGCATAATTTCCTCCCTTTCTTCCCATGAGGTGACGTGCTTCATTCATTCATTACTGCTTCTCAGCCATGCATAGTACTCTATCGTATGTATGTACCACAGCTTTTTAATCCATTCATCAGTTGATGGAAATATGGACTGCTTCCAACTCCTTGCAATTGTGAACTGTGCTGCGATGAACATTGAAGCACAGATCTCTGGTCGTGGATTGTTGCTTTTCTCTACTTGTTATATGCCCAGCAGGGGAATTGCTGGGTCGATGGTAGTTCACTTCCCATCTGTTTTAGATAGCTCCAAATTGATCTCCATAGTGGCTGTACATACCTGCAGGTCCACCAGCAGTGGATAAGCGACCCTATCTCCCCACAGCCTCTCCAGCACTTGTTACTTTCTGACTTTTTGAATTGGGCTATGCTTGAGGGTTTTAGGTGGTATCTCATTTTTGTTTTGATTTGCATTTCTCTTATGGCTATTAATTGGGAGCCTTTTCTCATATATATATTGGCCTGTCTGATTTCTGCCTCTGTGAAACTTCTGTTTGATTCCTTTGCTCATCTCCTCAGTGGGCAGTTAGATTTGCTCTTTTTGGAAGCTATCAGCGTATTGTAGATTTTAGTAATAAGATAAAGATCTGATTTGTCATTGCCAAAGATGTTTTCCCAGTCTGTCTGCTCTCTTATTACTCTCTTGGTGAATTCTTTCGATGTGCACAGGTGTTTTGTCTTCAGTATATCCCATTTTTCTATTTGAGCCTCCTCTGTGTTTGTGTCTTTCCCTATTTCTCCTAGCCTATGTAGTCCCTGTGCCAGTGTTCTCAGATTGTTCCCAATTCCCTCATTGATGGACCTAGTAGTTTGGGGTTTTACTTCAAGGTCTGTAATCCACCTTGAATTTATTCTAGTGCATGGAGTGAGGTAAGGGTCTTGCTTCATTTTTCTATAGGTAGATATCCATTTTTTCCAGCACCACTTGTTGAAAAGGGCATCTGTTTCCCATTTGATATTATTGGGTCCCTTATCAAAGATCATTTGTCTGAATGCTTGTGTTTTTATTTCTGGATTTTCAGTTCTTTTCCATTGGTCTGAGTATCTGTCATTATGCCAATACCCTGCTGTTTTGACCACTGTGGCTATATAGTGTGTGCGAAGTCAGGTAAGGCAAGCCCTCCCACAATGTCCTTCTTCTTGAGGAGTTCTCTACTAATTCTGGGCTTTTTCCCTCCCCATATGAAGTTAGAAATAATTTTTTCCATTTCTTTGAAGAAGAAGGATGGTACTTGTATCGGTATTGCATTAAACTTATATAGTGCCTTGGGTAGGACTGTCATCTTGACTACATTGAGTCTTCCGAGCCACGAGCAAGCCATTTCTTGAAGTCATTCTTGGTTTCTTGTAACAGTGTTCTATAATTTTCCTCATATAGATCTTTTGTTCTTTTTGTCAGGTATATCCCTAGATATTTCAATTTATGCTTGGCTGTTGAGAAGGGTACTTCTTTTTTTAATCTCTTCTGTGGTCTTATCTGATGTGTACAGCAGACCAATTGACTTCTGATTGTTGATCTTGTATCCTGCCACTCTGCCATACTCCTCTATTGTATACAGTAATCCCTTTGTGGAGCGTTTGGGGTTTTTCATATATATAATCATATCATCTGCAAATAATGATAATTTCACCTCTTCCTTCCCCAGTCATATACCTTCTATGTCTATTCTTAGCCTTATGCTGTTAGCTAAAACCTCCAGTATGATATTGAACAATAGAGGGGACAATGGACATCCTTGCCTGGTCCCCTTTTTTCAGTGGAATTGTTTGTCTTTTCTCCATTGACTATCACATTAGCTGTTGGTTTTTCATATATAGCTTGCATTTTCTTGAGGAATTTTCCTTCTATTCCCATCTTCTTGAGTGTCTTAAACATGAATTGGTGTTGAATATTGTCAAAAGCTTTTTTGGCATCTATGGATATAACCATATTATTCACTATGCTTTAATTATGCTCAATTCGTTTTTTTTTTTAATTCATTTTATTGGGGACTCATACAGCACTCATCATAATGTATACATACATACATACATATGTTGTGTCAGTAGTTACATCTTTTCTGGGATGGGGTGGGGTTCTTTTTTTTTTTTTTTTGATTTGTGAGAAGTAAGCCAATTTTATAGGGCAAGCAAGTTTAGGCAATTAGCATTTCGTGATCTTCAAAATTAACAAGTGAATGGCAGCACAGCTGCAAGTCTGGCTTCAGAGGCCAGGGCTGTTTACAGTTACAAAGGCACAAAGGCGACAAACTACAAACCCCAGGCAACAAACTGCAACAGA
>PVJH01016024.1:0-43283 GCA_004026705.1 Nesogale talazaci | reverse complement strand
GGCAGCACCGGTTCCAGTGCGATCCGGTCGATTGCCCGCCACACAGGGCGGCGCACGCCCTCCCACAGGGAGAAGCAGACCCCTATCCCCTCCCACGCTGCACAAGGGTGGCTCCCGGCAAGGTAGAGAGCCCGGCTACCTGGCCTTCCCCACGACCCAGGCCGGGGCAGGGTGCGGCAGGGGAGATGGCGGCTCCCTCTGAATGGACCTCAGTCATGGTGGGAGCCGGGCCGCCAACCAGGCAGGGAGCGAGTACTGCCCGTGGGTGCTGGAGTCAGCCTCGGCACCGGTGCTGGGTGCCCCAGCCCAGGCAGTCAAAGCTAGCACTGTTTGGGGTCTGGGTGGTCGGAGGGAGGGAGCCGAGCACAGTCACTGCTAGCCCTGCACGGAGGGAGCGTGGGAGACGAGCGGCTCCCCTACGTGGGAGTCACGAGTGGGACTCTGCTATGTAGTGCTCAGAAATTGTCCTGGGACGCTCTACAAGTCCTGTTCCCGGGACAGCGGTCAGGCGAGACGGTGGACTGGGGGAGTCACGGTCTGATCGGGAGTGACATTAAGGTCTCACGGCCCGCAGGAAATCTCCGATAGATAGACTTAGATCCCTGGGCTTGAGAAAAAGCTGGTGTGGGGCAGGGTCCCCTCCTGGGTTGGGAGGCCCACCTGTAGGGACCTTTCCACTCACCAGAATTCTTCCCCTTGACCTTCCAGACACCAAACTCACCGGAGCTCCTGGTACAGGCTGCTTACCTTGGCACCATCTTGACCGCTCTCCGAAATGTCTTTAAAAAAAAAAATCTTATTGGTGACCTCTTACAGCTCTTATAACAATTCACAGATCCATTGTGCCAAGCATATTTATTTATATTATCATTATCCTTTTCAAAGGATGAGCACTTGGTATCAACTTGAGTGCTTGGTATCAACTCCTGATTTTTTTCCTTCCTCTTCCACCCTTCCACCCTCATGGACCCTTGATAAATTATAAATTATTATTATTTTCAAATTTTGTACTGCCCACTGTCTCTCTTTGTCTTTTTTTAAGATGAATGAGGCACCATTCCTTTTGAATCTCTTATTCCTGACTTAATAAATTATATAAATTTCTGAATCTAAATCGCTAATTCCATTCTTTTCAGGTTATTAATGCTTATATTGTTGACCTTTGCTAGTTCTATTTCATTTTTTACTACTTCCAAATTGCCTTGATTCATACTTTTCAGTTTTGACTACTTTCAATTTTCCTAGATTCATATTTTATACCTTTCAAATTCTAAGTATTAACTATCATTTTGTGTTGTGACCCAGCAGCAAATGCAAGTTCCAGAGTGGGGGAGGGAAGAAAGTTCCAGAGGTTTATTCTCTGTGTCTATACTTTTAGAAAGCAAATCTTGCCAGATTATGTTTTGAGTGCTTTCTGGCCTGAGAGACTATTTCTTCTGGCACTATCTCTGACAGACTTTGGTTTATGTTCATAAGATTTTCCTATCAGACAATGTTTCAATGCTATTAATAACGTTTTCGGTGTCTGATTCCTCAGACGTGAACAGACGTGTGATCTGGTCTTAGCTAGAAGTTCTGCTGAAACCTGTTCACAGTGGGTGACTGCTGGTATTTTGAACATCATTAGCATATCATCCACCATCACAGCAACACACTAGCCACCACAGTATGAAAATCTGACAGACAAGTAGTGGAAATAATAGGGAGTCAGGTGGCGGGGGGAGGGAGGGTATGAGGACATACTTGGACTATTTGGATAAACTTATTTGAGGATCCTGAAATAGAGGAGATATATTGAACTGAGAAACTATTTGCTTTGTATAAGGGTCTTAGGAAGGGATTACATTCAAAGAAGACCCACCCCCAAGACACTGTGATAGTCTTTATAAGTGGCACAGCCATTGCTCAAAACAGGGCCATGCTCATGATGCCCATTAACTCATCTGGTATTTCTTCTCTGGACCTAGATCCAAGGTTTTTATTGAAACTTCATTATATGTACTAACAAGCCTACATATTTTAAAATGGCCATTTAAATACTGCTTTTCCTGCCATTCTGCTAGTTTTTCCATTTTGATTTTTTCCTCCCACAGAGTCATGACCTCAGCTTCAAATAATCTTTTGGAAAAGGTAGGCAAGTGCTCCTTAAGGTTGGATGCATTCACCAATGACATCAGTGTCACTGTGGAGGCAGGCTACAGATGTGACTTCCTGGGCAGAAAGGCTCTGGACCTGCCAACTGGAGAAGCCCTGGGTATAGAAGAAGAGCCCTGTTGCTGTACTGGTGATAAGTTGGGCTGTGATCAGCAAGGTCAGGGGTTTGCAACCACCAACTGCTCTTTCAAAAAAAAGGCAGGGTTTTCTGTTCACAGTCTCAGACACTTACACAGACAACTCCACCTTTCCTGTAGGGATGCTATGAATCAACATTGACATGATGACCAGGAGTTTGTTATTTTGAGTTGGTTTAAAAGAGAGGTCCTTGCTTGATACAAATTATTAAGCATTGAGCAGCACACACAAACGTTGGCAGTTCAAACCTACCAGAAAGGCCTTGGAAGAAAGGTCTGGTGGCCAGATTTTTAAAAATCACCTATTGAACACTCTACAGCACAATTGCACCCTGGTATCATGGGCTGACATGAGTCTAAGAAGATGGTAATGGATTTGGCTTGGGGGATTTAAAAGAAGATTCTAGGAGACTATGAAGTGTTATGACTTGCAGGGTCCATGTCTTGCTCATTTTAAGTCCCTTAAAATTCCAAGCAGAATTTCTGGTACATAAGAATTAGTGAAGATTTGGTAACAAAAATGAATAAACAATAGATGCATTCCCGACATCAGTCTTATCTTAGTTGATTCCCTGTTTGGCTTACAAATATTCTCAAGTCCAAACTTTTTACCTAGAAGCTGGACACATGGAGGCACTGCTTAAAGTCATGATCCAGGGCCTGGGTTAAATAATGACTGTGAAGTCTCATTGTACTTTGACTTGCAACATGAACTCCAGTCCACTCCCCTGAGGCTGGTCAGAAAGGAAGAACTTTGCTTGCAAGTGAAACATATTCAACTTCAGATGTGAACAGTTAATAGGAGAGGAATTATTTGATCTCCAAGGAATTAACTAAATGGTTAGTTGTATATTTCCATCAACTACTGCTTCATAGGGAGACTTCTGTGTAGCAGACTTTTTATAATTTTAATCTAAGAAATTTTGCCAGTTACGTTGGGCTCTTAGACGTATGCACTTTAAATAGCTAGGAGAGTATTACCTAGTAGAAAAATGTTTCAATGTGAAACTGATTTAATCATAGATATGCTAGTACAAACCTATGGCTAATTTTATACGTGTGCAGCATGCTACAGATTTTTCTAGCACACTCACAGATATATAGGGCAGTGCCCAGCTTAGAGTCCCTGAAGCCCAGAAGAGTTGCATTACTGGACCAGGATCACGCAGTTAATTAGCATTAAAGCCATGGGGCTCTTACACCAAATTTCCCTTCATGTCAAAATATTGACACATAGTCGTATATGTCACCTTCTAACTACTAGGCTAAATGTAATATTTCTACTTTGTTTTTTCTTGGGTGAATATTCAATGTAGATTTTTCTCTTAGACCAAAACATTAGGTGATAAGAACCCACATGGGCCAGCATCCACCCAAGCATTGTTTTCTGGTCTTTTTCCTGTCCCCATTGCGTTAGACTGAATGTGTTAGACTGGGCTTTCTAGAGAAACAAAATCAATGACACTTATATATGTGTATACAAGGAGAAGTATATAGCAGGAAGAATGGCTTGCACCATTTGTAGGAGGAGTAAGTCCTGTTTGGTGGTCAGATATGACTCTGGAGGCATTCCCTGATGCATGGGGCTGCCCGGGGCTGGGAAGTCAGGAGGTCAGAGGCCAATGGAGGCAGAGACTAATTGCTAGATTGGATATTATGGTGGACCAAATGGATAGCTCCCAAGATTCAGAAGCAATATTACTGGCTCTGGGCACATGCCCCAAGAAAGCAGATGCAGGATTCATTCCAGCAGTATATATTAAAATTGGGAATACCCCAAAGAAACATCATCACGGTATGGGAAGGGTTTATTGCCAAATGATAGAAGCATTCAGCCAGGCCAAATTGACACAAAACTTAATTTTCAAACCCACCCTACTCTTGTCAATCAAATATAAGAGGAGGGTTCATCAGATCATCAAATTGTGGCATGGTAGTTCTGTTTACCTCAAACACCCAATCATGAGATAAGCCCATGTTATTCATATTGTATTAATATTTTTGTATTTTCTGAGCCCTTCAACTTGAATATGAAGAGAGGGATGAGTTTCTAGTGTTTATAATCCACTTCAATCAATGTATCAGCAACACTCTCATTCTTAGTATAGACAAATATGCACTCTGAAAAATCAGAAGTGACTTACTAAATGTGAGGGTTTCAGATGGATTAGCATGAAAGAAAAATTATTTGAAAAAAACTCAAAAGGGAATATATGAGAGGAAGGGAAGGGTACATAAAGGATTAAAGCATATTTAAGACAGAAAAATTATAGGACATTTCTGATGTATGAAATATAAAAATGATACCATATCTTGAAGAGGAAGTCCTGCACAGATGTCCATTGCCTAGTTTTGTTAGACATATCCCACAGAATTCATTCTTCAAAAGCCAGATGTTGTTTCTGTTTTTAAAAATGCACAGAAGGTATACTACTCCTTTAAAACCGTGCAGTGACTTCCTACTGCCATTAGAATAAATTGTGACCTGGTACCAATGCTTGGTCCATTCAGGTCTGCCAAAAGGGGTATTGAGCCATGAGGAATAGACATTTACTGAGTAGCTATGCCGGTGAACAACAAAGAAAGATGAAGCATAATTAGGCAGAGGAAACATTCAGACCAAGTGCAAGTAAGAAACTTGTAGCAAACAGAAAGAAAAGACTGTGATGCCAATCCAACAATGTCCCAAGAAACCCAAAGGTTCTTGGGAGCAAAGTTTGCCTGCAGGAGAAGTCTCACGTTGGGAAGAAATAGCCAGACCCTACTACCTTTGTCATGCAGTCTCAACAATATGCTCATTGATTTGCTTGGGGAAATTGTGACCTTGGCACATAATTGCAATAAATGTCATAGGCTCTCTGGTTGAAGACTGTCAGTTCACTATACTTCTTGACACTGTAGGGTCATTTCTTGAAAGGAGAACCTAGTGACACCTCTCCATGGCTCTAAAAGAACACTTTTTGGGCTGTGCAGGATCAACTATCCAGATACACTGAGAAGTAGCTTCTCCAATCTATTGAGGGAGAAATGTTAAGGCGAAAGGTTATTGGAGTGCATTGGAGGCCCAATGAGCGCAGTTGGTTGTTGGGACACTCTGGTAGCCCTTACCATCTTCATCCTTTCTTCATCCTCAAATCCTTTGCCCTCAGTTATAACCTCAGCTTATCTCAATGATTTACTTAGCAGTTTAGCTTCAATTCTCATTCTTCATATCTCCAGATATGTGAATTAGAACAATTTCCCCAGTGCAGAATACATTATCTCTAATATCCAAAGAAGCCTATCAGATTAAGCACTGTGTTATACGTAAGATTTCCTAACACACTTTACTAATCTAGCTGTAGTTTGATAATAATATTTTCAACCATAAAGGGATACTGAATTTTAAAATGTCTCTTCTATTGAAATGGCCAGATGACTTTTCCTCTTGTTTCCACTGATGTGGTGAATTCCAATGAATGATTTTTGAAAATTGAATTAGTCTTTCATTGCTGGACTAAATTCTACTGGGTCATGTTATATTATCCTTTTTATGCATTACCATTTCACATATTTAAACTTAGTCATTCTGAAATGTGGTGGAAATATAGTAAATGGCTGAAGCAAGTTGTGTTAAAGTGAAGACAATAAGGAAATTGCAAAATTAGAAAAATCCTTAGTAACTTGAGAGGCAGAAGAAACAGTGGAAATAAGGTTATAACTTTGTTATTGAAATTATTAGGTAATTCAGATTTTCTCAGAAGAGCAAGACTAAGTAAAGGAAAATGCTGATTAATTGAGATAAGATAAATGGGAGGAACATAGTCCAAAAGAGAAGTCTGATTTTCTTTCTAATCTGATAATATGGAAATAGCTTTTGAGTACAAAACAATACCCCACCAATTGTCATCGAGTGACTTCTGATTCATGTCAATCCATAGTAAGCTTGCGTCATTTGCATATTTCAGATTTTAGTAAGCTTTCCTCCAGTCCTGATGCCACATTTTTCTTCACAGAATTCAGATTCTTTGATAATTTTCTCAGTGTACAGGTGGAACAAGAATGGTGAGAGTATGAAACCCTGACACACACACCTTTCCTGATTTTGAACCACTCAGTGTTCCCTTGATCTGTTTGCACGACAGTCTCTTGTTCCAGATGCAAGTTCCACACGAGCACAGTGAAGTATTATGGCATTCCCATTCTTCACCAGCTCACATCTGACCTATAAACTTGAACCGGGTTGGATTTAGCCACTTCTATCCATTTCTCAAAATGAATGTCTTTCCATATGTACAGACAAACATTAAAAGTGACCCTTTACTAATTGATGCTGCTAGTTTCTATTCACTCCAAAGTTGCCATTGTGTCAACACTGACACTTGAAGAAGCCCTGATATGTTGGAAAATGATGACTTGTATGGTTTACAATGACTAATTTGTTGAGGAAATCCAACAGACCTTCTTTCTAAGGCACCTCTGGATGACCATGATCCTCTAACAAAGTATGTTAACAGTTTGTATCACCCAATGATTCCAAGGGACATTCGTTACCAACAGGAAAAAGAACTATAAGGAGTGGAAAATCAAGTAAAAATGGGATAGGCTTGTAAGACTATCTTCTGATATTCACTTCTTGTTCCTTGTTTTTGGACTATAAACTGTCATGAACTCTAAGTATCCCTTTCTTGCATTTTCCCTCACATACCACCCCATGCTTAAGTTTCACTTGATGAGTAAGTATTCAGTGGTTGAATATATTGGGGGAGCATACAGACAAAAAAGATAAACTATGTATATCTATTAAATGTCGGTATATTTCAGCGACTTACTCTATTTGCATTTTTATAAAATTTTAAGGATTTTTTTTAACTGAAGTGCTCTACTAAACAACTAATGGAAAATAGATCTATTTCCACATTCTCTGGATCTGAGGCATCTTTAATCTACAGATATGATGTATTGAGTACTGAGCAGTCATATCCAGACCAAGCAATAGTCTCCTCTAGCAGAGTGGAAAATGACTATTGTGGGCACCTTATCCCTGCTGAATTAGAGTATTTTTACACTGAATTAGGAATTTTTATTAGGAGAGCAATTCTTCTTCTGTAAGGAATGTTAAAATGCCCTCTCTGAGGACCTGGCAAACAGAGAAAATCACTGGGCAGAGAGAAAGAAGAAAGCAGGTGTGTATGGAAGAGAGGGCAGTTCCAAGAAACACAGAGGAGAAAGTCACCGGCTACCAAAGGAGCCTCCAGTTTCAAAGGCCTGCTGAATCCCAACCCCCTAAATTCTATGTCAGTATGAAAGTAAATTGTTCTTTCATTTTAAACTGGTTGACATGGATTTTTTATTACTGAAATACATGAGTCCTGGCCATTCTGAGCTTGTTCTGGTAATTACTATTCTGATTACTCTTTGTGCCTGCTCAGGTCCTTCAACACTTGGCCTCATTTGCATGATCTTTGCCTGGGTAGCCTTCCTTCTACACTGCACTCCAAAGCATTGATTTGCCACGGGAAGATGATGTCTTCAAAAATTACCCACTGACTACATGGATTCATTAATATATATAGACCTCAGGTTTAGTCTTAGAAATTTGCAAGGTCCTCTTTCATCTCTTGTCTTCCCTCTGTCCTTCCACTTTGTCATGATAGAAAAACTGCTAGCTGATATATAACATTTTTAAAAGTTAGCATGACAATTTCATGTATCTGATGAGTCTCCTGAAAAGCAGAAATATGTATGCCCATCTGTGCTAACAGTTCCAGTCTTTTAAGATGAAACAACATCCTCCAAGCAAGCAGAGTGCATCTCTCGTGGCAACACTGTGTAGAAGTTGTCCTCGGGATTGGTAGCTAGGGTTAGCTCTGGTCTAGTTTAAACCCACCCAGAGATTCTCTGGGAGAAAATATTTGACTAGCTGTTCCTGTAAATATTCGCACCTGTGTGGCAGCTCTATTCTGTCTTTTTGAGTACTTAAAAGTAGGAATTGTTTCAATAAAAGCCAACAACAGCAATGCTAATTATTCTTTACTTTATTTTTTATCATTTTATTGGGGGCTCCTATAACTCATCACAATCCACACAAACACCCATTGTGTCAAACACGTGTACATTTGTTTCCCTCATGACTCTCAAAACATTTGCTTTCTACTTGAGCCCTTGGTATCAGTTCCTCATTCCTGCCCCCCTTCTTCCTCACTCCCCCAACACTCGTGAACCCTTGATAATTTATAAATTATTGCTTTTTGTCCTATCTTACACTGTCTCCCTTCACTCACTTTTCTGTTATATCTAGATCCTTGTAATCTGTTCTCTACTTTGTTTTTTGTTTTTTGTTTTTGTGGGCCTCACTGGCCTCTGGTGGTTGTGGGAGCCACCCAGTGTAGCCGCTGGATTTGAACTGCCAAGCCCATGGGCCGCAGTCCCACACTCAACTGCTTATGCCACCAGGGCTCAGCCCTCTACTTTCTTATTCAATGTTTCTTATTTCTGTAGCCCTGGTGTCTGTGTAGTGGCTTTGAGTTGGGATGCTATCGTTGAGAAATGCAGAGTGAAACCAGGAACCACTCTGCAGAAGAAAGAGAAGGCTTTCTACTCTTTAAAGCATGGCTGCCTCAGAAACCACCTGGGGCAGTTCTGCCCTGCCTGGTTGGCTTTGCAGAGGATTGGGCTCCAGGGCAGTGAGCCTAGAGTTTGGTCTTTGCTCTTGCATGAGTCTCAGAAAGCTGACCCCCAAGGACTACACCAGCAGGTCTACTAATTATCTGTCTTCCAGGTGAGTTCACGCCATGGGAAGTATTGGCAGAAGCATGGAAGACAGGAGCAGAGTGAAATCAGGATCGTCCCTCTCCATTTTTGCAGAGTCTCAGAGAGGAGCTGCATTCCCCCATGATGACAATGCCTCAGGGCAGCTTCCTAAAGAGAACTGGCTCCTACTGGGTCCTGGAAACTAATTTTTCTTCTAGATCTTTCACCCCTAAATGGGATAATAGCTTCTCACTCTTGCTGATTGATAATTGGCTCAATATTCTCTCCTCTCCTATGCTACCCCCAATCCCATTAATCTGTAAGAACCTTATGAAAATTTCTTTCACTTTAGCCATTTGATAGAATTTTTAAATGCCAGATCCCTGACTAATACCATAGGCAATCATGTTGGGAGTTTAAAAAATGCTATAGTAATAAAATGCAAGCTACCATGTAAGGTATGTAATCTAGACTTTGTCTACTGAAACAATGAAACACATTTAGTTGTTTGCACCAGGTATGAGTCAGAGATGTTAGTTGGGAGTCAAAAAGTCATGGAGCACTAAAATCAGATGTCCCTTGTTATGTCCTGGGCACCTTAGAGAAATGAAAACAAAATTTACACACACACGTTTTTAGAACGTATATGCATTGCATTATATAAACAACTCTTTAAGGTGTTTGTGACGGTTATGAGTCTGTCAATTTCATGATTGAGAGGTAGGGGTGGAGTCTAGCCTGTTAATCTGGAGATAGCCATTGAATAGCCAATGTGTGAGCATGGATTTCTCCTGAGAATTCTGGGAAGTGTCATGGTATTTCACAATTGGAGAAGAGAGATTTCTCTCTCAGTCTCTGAGAGTCCATCTCTGAGACAATAAACTACTGACAAGACAAGATGGCAGCATCCAAGGACCTGGAGGAGCTGGAAGAGGAGGCACACAATCTTACCCTGATGGAATCAGACCTCTGAAGCTGGAGAAGCCATGTGGAGACCCCTGCCAGTGCTGAGTTGCTTCTGCCACCACTGGATGCTATTGATGGACCCTGAGCCCTGAAAGCAAGGAACCATGGAGAGACCCCCTGCCAGCACTGGGATGCTTTGATTGCTCGTGCTTCATGAGTCAGAAGGAGACTTTATATACTGGTGTCAGGCATATGGGATGATATTGGATTTATGACCTTTGACAGGACTGGGCTGGGATGCTTTCTCAATGTTCCATTCCTCTTGTAGAGAAACCTTTCCCTTATATACAGATGCATGTCTATAAATGTGTTTCTCGGCTTAGCCCCAGTGGTGTAGTGGTTGTACGTGGGACTGCGGCCCACTGGGTTGAAGGTTCAAAACCAGCAGCAAGGCTGGGCCTCCTACTCCCACCACCAGAAGGCAGTGATGCCCCCCCCAAAAAAAAAAACAAATAACAAACAAAAAATTATTTCTCTAGTCTCTGTGGTCTAACACAGTGTTCAAAAGCAAAGATGTTACCTTGAGGACTAAAGCATGCCTCACACCATAATATTTTCAACCACCTGATATGTGTGTAAAGTTGGGCATTGAATAAGGAAGACAGAAGAAAAATTCTTACATTTAAACTTTGGTGTTAGTGAATAATATTGAAAATACCACAGACTGCCAAAGGAACAAACAAATCTGTCTTGGAAGAAGATGCTCCTTAGAAGCAGAAGGGGCAAGACTTAATTTCACACACTTTGGACATGTCACTGGAGAGACCAGTCCTGGAGGAGGACATCCTACTCCGGAAAGTAGAAGGGCAGCAGGAAGAGGATGTCCCCTCAAGTGATGGGTGGAAACCACTCCTACAATAATAGGCTCAAGCCTCCAGACAGTTGTGAGGGTGGCCCGGGACTAGGTGATGTTTCCCTCGGTTGAACATTGGGCACTCTAAGTAGGACTGAGTTGGAGGCACCAGCACTAACACACCCATGATGTCTCCAAACTGAAAACAAGCAGAATTTCATCCTGTGGGGAATGGATAAAGAAGTTGTGGTCCTTGGCACAACTGGTACAATTCAGGAAGAACAAACTCCTGCTGCCTACAACAATATGAATAAAGCTCAAAGGCATTACACCAAGTGGAAGGAAGACCCCACTGTCTTCCTGTTTTACAATGCCATTGATGTGCCATTCTGGAAAAATCAAAACTCTGGGTACAAAAGTCAAATCAGTTCTCAGAGCCTGGGCCTGGGATAGAAAGAGATGAAGAGGCATAGGGTGATTTCTGAAATGATGCAACAGTTTCATGTCTGGATTTTTCCAATGTTCAGACAGCTGTATGTATTTGTTTAAACTCTAAGAAAACCCTACACTAAAAAAGTATAACATATTGCATGTACTTCAATAAAATGAAAGGCAATGCCCAGCTGCATTTCACAATTATGAATGCAAAGATGTGTGAGTGGAAATAAAGAGCTGACCAGCCTAAATTCTGAAGTATAAATATATTCAGAATGGCACTGTACAAGACAATATTTTTATTCCCAAATCAAGGCCCGACCCTTGGTGGAGCCTTAGACTTGTTAGAATTAGCCTTCCGCCTCTATCCTCCTCTTCCTCCCTTCCCGCCTCCCTCCCCCCTTTCCGCCACCCCTCTTTCTCTTATTCTCCAACACTTGGGAGCAAATAAACAGGCCTGGATCTGTAGTCGACTTCGTAACTGGGACTTCCAGAGACTCCTTTACAGCCCGCAGTGTTGCTATGTGCCACCAGTCAATTCCAGCGGATGTCAACGCCACGGGGCAAAGCTGCCTTTCAAGGTTTCTTCTCTTGTAACTTTTGGGGAGCACATTCCCAGGTCTTTTCTGCAAAGTCACTGGCGGTTGGTGGATTTAAGCCTCTGATTTTTCTTTGGTTTGTGACCCAGCGATGAGTCATTGTGCCCCTGGGGCCCCTGCGGCACCACTGTATGCCACCCATACGCTGTATGTCTGTTCTATTGTAGGGATTCACACGTGTATTAACTTAATCCTTTTAGAACCTGCAAAAGATTTTCAGCTTATTTCATAGCAAGAACCACTGGCTTTCTAGACTAGCTGTGCACCATTTGGAATTCTTTTCCAAAGTACCTCCCCTTCGATAATCTTACTGTCTATCCAACTCTCAAATGATAAAAACAATGATGATCTTTCTTATATTTGAATTTACCATACTTGTATCAGTTTCAAGCACATTGTCAAATAAGAAGAAAAATGTTTATGGAAGAAAGTGACAAGGACGGCAGAAAATACAGAGATGGAGGCATCTACAGATATTCAAAGGAGCATCTCTACCTGTAGCTCAATTCTTGAATAAGCATACAACATACACACTCTAGTTACTGCTTCCTTTTCATTGTTTAATATGACTCTAATAGCATCCATTTAATGTGTCTTGCATTCTATCTCCTGTTCAGATCACTATGTATAGTTGTAAAAATATTTTAAAATTAATAAGTAGTTTATTAGTACTTAAGTGAATGTATTTCTACAGAAGAGTGTTTAGCAATAGCTGAACTTATTCTCATTTTATGATTCTCATTTGATCCTTACAATCAACTTATGAAGCAGGCACTAAGTTTTCCCCATTAGAGAGAAGAAGCATCTAGATTCAGTGTTGCTCTGGGAACATACAAAGGTCTCAGTGCCAGGGCCTGAGGACCATGAACTGAACTGAACAGGGACTGGCTCTGGACTCTGGAATTCTTCTCAACCATGACAGTGTTGCAACATCATCAAGTTGGGAGTTTGTTTTGGCTTCTGGAACATGGGGTTGGAAGTGGCTGGGTGGTGTAAACATTTAGTGTCTTTGTCTGTGAACAAAATACTTGGAACTTTCAATCCACCCAGAGGTGTCTCAATAGAAAGGCCTGGCAATCTACTTCAGAAAAATGAAACAGCAAAAACTATAAGGATTATAGTTATACTTTGACACACATTGGGGTGTGGCAGTCAATATCTGGTGTCAGTTTCAGGATTGGGAGTGTAAGGGTAGAGTCTAGTCTGTCAATCTGGAGATAGCCAATGAGACCTCTGTATGGGCTGGCTTTCTCTTGAAAATTCTGGGAAAACTGGCCATATTTCCCCCTAGGAGATGAAAGAATTATGGCTCAGACCCCTGGAGATGCTATACTGACAAGATACAAGGCTGACTCCCTGTGAGACCTCGCAGAGGAGAAGCCACATGGGCTTACCCTGATGGAACCAGACCTCTGAAGCCAGAAATGCAACGTAGAGACTTCTGCCAACGATGAGATGCTTGAGAAGCTACATAGAGGCCCCCACCATTGCTGAGACCTTTCTATCATTACTGGATACACAAGACTCTGCACTCACCGGCCTGTGAATGTCCTGATGTCATTGCATGTGCTTCGTGAGTCTGAAGAAGACTTATAGATTGGTATCAGACATATGGGCTAATAGTGGACTTATGACCATGACTGGACTCGGTTGGGATGTTTTCTTAATGTACAGCTGCTCTTGTATATAAACCTCTACCTTATATACACACATGTGTTTATGAATTTGTTTCTCTCTTCTATCCAGACTAACACATGGGGTCAAAATTGACTCCAATTCAGTGTTTACTTATTAAAATAATTCAGAATTCCAAAAGTCATACTTTTTATACATTAAGTTTGTATCACCTTCTTTCCTTTACAGCCAGAAATTTTAGAAGTAGAAATCAAAAAGTTGTTTCTACAAGATAATTCATTCTGGCTATTGCCCTATTCAGAAGCATACAAATATTTTGCTTTGTTTTTTAACCTATATAATAGATGTCTTTTCCTTTATGTACAAAACTTCCCATAATGCATTTTTATGATGAACAGATAGTGATGTAATTGTTTTTGGATATATAATTGTCTAAATATGTGAGGTTTTCATCTTACACAAGAAAAATATATACATATACACTAGAGTTTTGATTCAACTTCTTTACATACACTTATATGCATACACACACATATATATACATCTATGTATATTTATCTGGTTGATATTAAATAATGGACCAAGTGGTCTAGAAAATATAAGTGTGCCACGATTGTGTTCTTGTTGGTGTTCTGCAGTTTCTCCCAACTGTGCTTTCTGATTATACCCAGGCTAGCCTCTGTGGAACTTTCAAAACCAAACACAAAATGTCAGATGTTCCTATATGCTGTTTCATTTGGGATTTGCAGGGTTAATTCAAAAAGATAAAATTATTCAATTTGGCAAATCAAAAGTGTGTTGGACTGAGGTGACTACATAAACTAAACTAGTGACCCTCACATATGTGGTATATCCTTAGGCCTCTGGTGCATTAGCCTGGGGTGAGTCTTTTGACTAAGAAACATGCCCTCAGAAATATTCAGAAGGTTTTTTTTCCTCCTGAGCTCATCACATTCATTTTTTGCCATTTCAGATAGGAATAAACAAAGATAACTTCCAGGAATTAAAATTTCACTTCCCATTTCCTTTACAGAAAACAGTCCTATAAACTGAATGAGCATAGCTGACCTCCAGTTAGCCAAATAAAAAAACTGAAATAAGGCAGGAGTCAGACAAGCCTCCTCTCTCTAGCTTCATGATTTGTTTCTCTGGTACCCCAGTCCCCAGTCTCCTTAATATATTAGGCAGAGTTGATGACAGAAAAAAATCCAGTGACACTCACGTGTGTAAGAAAGCACTTTATATCAGGAAGTAATTAGATATCAAGAAAAGATCCCAACCCAGTCCAACTCACTTCCATAAGCCTGATACTAGTCTGTAAGTCCATCTTCAGACTCGCACAATCACAAGCAATGATGCAGAAGGCAGGAATATTGCAATTCGATGATTGCAAGGTTGTGTAGACCCAAGGTCTGTGGGAACATGGCAGGGCTCTAGCAAATCTCAGGTCCAAGAAGCAGGAAGGTGACGGCAGAGACAGAGAGAAGAAGGTTCCCTGGGCTCTTCTTATGAGAAGGATATGCCACAAGGAGACAGCTGTGACCTGATTGACAGGCTGGATACCTCCTCAACACTTTTACATATATTCCAGTTGACCTAAGATTATATAACTATCACAGTAAATGATTTTAGGAGGTTTGGTTCTTGTTAAAGTAACTGACAATTATTATTTTGACTTACACCCCTTTTTTCAATCCCTTTTATTGGGAGCTTTTACAGTTATCCTAACATTCCAGAGCTCTATTACCTCAAGCTGTATTGTACAATTTCTACCACAATCAATTTCAAAACACTTTGTTCTTTATTGAACTCCTGGATATCAAATCCTGTTTAATCTCTACCATCCCCACACTACTCCCCAGGAACCCTTATTTTTTATTTCAATTTTTTTGCCATGTCATACGTCCAATACATCCATTCACATAGAATCTTGTTGTTTGATTCTATCAAGAGGGGCTATACAGTCATTAAGGCTATTAGCTCCCTGTTCCTCTCTTCTTCCCCTTTTATCTTTTTTAACTTTCATGCATCAAACTATCTTAAATATACAAATAAACCTATACAAATCTCACATAATGAATGAGGTAAAACAGATAAAATCATTATAGTAAGGTGGAAATATTAAAGAACAGTTATGTGGTTTATTGGTGGATTTATCATTCCTTTCATGTTTCACTTCTGAGAGGGACAGTCCAATTATCTTACAAATGGTACCTTTTCCCATTGATACCTCATGATCAAACTGACTGGTATGCTTCTTCAATGTGGACTTTGTTGCTTCCCTGCTAGATGGATGCTTGTTTAACTTTAAGGCCCCAAATGTTATATCTTTTAATAGCCAGGCACCATGTGCTTTCTTTAACCAGAAGTCTATATGTAACCATTTTGTCTTCGTGTTAGGAAGGTGAGTATCATACAATGGCACATTATTTTTTTTGGGGGGGAAATGGCACATTATTAAAGCAAACCATTTTTTTACTGAGAAAATGTTTAAGTAGAGGTCCAAAATCCATCTGCTTCATTGTTGCATTTTCATATATGTACATATGTAAACAAATACACATATACTTACACATTTACATATATATACACTTACTTAATTTTTCTTCTTTTCTCTTATTTTTTCCCACCTGCTCCTCATTATGTTTAACCATCATTTACCTCTCTGTAAGTCCTCTCAGATAACAATTTGATTGATGAAGGACAACCAGAAAACCTCCACCTTCTTCATCCAGTCACTGTCTCTATAAGACTGCTGCCTACCCTGCCTATCTTGTATAGATAAGCACCAGAAAAGAAAAAAAATGAATAACCTGCAGATAATCAACAGTCTATCTGAGTCTAACAAGGATTCTGACAAACAGCAAATGAATATCTTTCTGTTAAATATTGAGAAGAACCAGTAATAAATGATCAGCCCTATCCCCATTTCTTTCAAGATTACAAGTCCTGCTCACCTACTACATACACCCTTTTAATCTTCTGCATTTATGTCCAAAAGGCAAGCATCATAAAATTCCCGTTGATATCCTTACAGTGAGGAATGGGGTGGTTTAGTGTCTCCCCCCACCCTCGACTTCTGCACACTCACACATTACTCCTTTAGACTTTTAGAATGACCTTGTTATAAGTAATCACCAACAGGTTTAGATGGGTTGCCAAATATTGTCCCACAACTCCGAAGACTACAATCGGGATTCCTTGGGAACTTCATGGCCTTTCACTCATCACTGATCTGTTGCAATGTCCTCTTGCTTTGCCCCTCTGTGGGTACATCAGACCTCCTGCTCTCCCTACATGGTGTCTTCAGGGTTGCCCTCTGCAGGCTGTCCTCTACATCACATCTTTCGCTGAGGCTGGTCCTGCAACCATCTTTGGGAACAAGCTGCTCTGAACAGGAACATTGCTCTCAAATACTGGCACACCGGAGTGATGTCTATTCTGATGCTTTCTTTCTTGTGCAGATATAAACAACATCTTCTCTTTGGGTGGGTTATTGCCTAGACCCCTCCTTGCCATTGGTTTTCTTTCTCCACCCATCTGTAGGTCTTAAAGCTGCTGTTCTCAACCTGTGGGTCATGACCCCTAAAGGGGTCAAATGATTCTTTTATGGCGACTGTCCGATTCATAACAGTAGCAAAATTACAGTTATGAAGTAGCAAAAAATAATTTTATGGCTAGATGGTTACTAAATATGAGAAACTGTATTAAAGGGCCGAGATATTAGGAAGATTGAGAACTACTGTCTTACAGGCATATGAGAGGAGGGCGAAAGATGTCTTTCACACAGCTGCTGTCTGCATCTCTTTGGAGTTATGTATGAATTGTTGGGTTTGGTCTGGCTCATGTCAGAATATCTGGTCCTCAGCAGGTATTCCCTTATTCCTGTTCTTCTTTTTGAACTTACCTATGTGTACTCATGTTCCACTTGACCTTTTAGGTTGGTTACCTTCACTCAGCATACTATCCTCCAACTCTTTCCACGGGATGACATATTTTGTTGTTTCAGCACTTGTTTTTGCCTTACCCTTTTTTGATCAATGTAACTAAAGATCCAAAAATGATATTGAAAGTTGAGAAGGAGAGGACCTTGACCTGAAAAATATTCCTGTATTAGATTCCAGTTCTGAAATCCAGCATTCTTTTCTTTCCTACCAAACCTATAATTGCAGACAGTTGTCAAATTGTTTTTGTTTTAGTTGTCATCAAGCCAGTTCAGACTTAAAACAACCCTATATACAAAAGAACCATCCTGAGCATCCTCACAGCTGTTCTTATCCTTGAGCCCTTTGATGCAGCCACTGTGTCAGTCTCTCTGTGGAAGGTCTTCCTCTTTGCCATTGCTCTATGACGTTACCTAGCAAGATATCCTTCTCTAGGACCAGATTTCACCCATAAGATGCCCGAAGTGTGTGGCACAAAGCCTTGCTATCCATTCTTCTCAGGCTGTACTTCTTCCAAGATGAATTTATTGTCCTTTTGTCAGTCCATAGTGCTTTGGCTATTCTTTGGGAGCACCAGCACTCAAATGTATCATTCTTTCTGCAGTCTTCCTTATTGAATATCTAACCTTCACATGCATATGGAGACAAATGAAAATACCACGGCTTGCTTGGGTCAAGTGCACCTGATGCCTCAAAGCAGCATCCTTGCTTTTCAAATTAGGAAGAACTATTTCATGTTAATTTAAAAGAAATGTTAGTTTACAGACTAGTAATAACGACTCAATGGTTTTAGGAACCAGTGCAGTAATACCACAAAGGGAGCCATACCCTTTGCCTACTTTCCTCACTTGCCTACTTTCTAAAATTACAAATGTCAGTTATACAGTCAAGACCAGACCACAGAAACACCATGTGTGTCAGAGTGAAACTGTACTCCATAAGGTTTTCCATGCCGTGTGATTGTTTGTTTGCTTTCCCCCCAAAAGTAGGCAGACAGGCATTTCTTCTGAGGTCTCCTTACATGAACTTGAAGCATCAACCTTTCTGTTAGCAGCCAAGTACTCTAACTCTATACACCACCCAGGAGCTCCTGTTCAGCAGCAATATTGACAATTTTATAATCCACCTGATGTTGACCACTTAGGCACGGGGCCAAATAAAGAAAATAAATTCCTTGTATTTACAAGAGTAGACTCCCAATAGCCAGTAAGGGGGAAATTATTTTCTTCTTTAACTCACAGAAGAACTATAACAGCTGTTTTTAGAATAACAGGAAAGTTGAAGGTTAGGTGGCAGGTCTGAGAATTGCAGATGAACAATATCTTGCAGACACTGAATATTTCAGCCCATTGTCAAGGGAATGTGCTACTTATGATTCCGTGGGTGTCATTAATCACGTTGCAAGATATATAACTGTATCTCATGTTGTTCTACAAAATTTGCTTGTTCTGAAATACATTTAATGGCTCTTGAAATCAACTTCAAAGAGAAATTAATAATAAAACTATGTTTCCTAAAAAGGTACAAAGCACACACTTACACACAATAAACCACTCCCATCCAGACATGTGCACTCCGAGCAACCCCATACAAAGTCCAACATTTTGTGAATCCTTAAGGGAACAAGCATTCCTACTTTTCTCCCTTGGTGCAGCTGATGGGTGTGAGTGACTGGCTTTTCACTTGGCAACCTACCATGTACCCAACCTTGCTCCAAGTCTCCTTGTTCAAATTACCCTAAACTCACTTCCATTCGGTCCGTGCCCGTGATAGAAACTCTATAGGGCAGAGCAGACCTGTCCCTGTGGATTTCGAAGGCCGTGAATCTGTACGGGAGCAAAAAGCCTCTTCTTTCTCCCATCGAGAAGCTGGTGGGTTTGAACTGCAGATAGCAGCTTGACTCATAATCCATTATGCCACCAGGGTGCCTTTTACACAAATGATAGTAGAGCTCAATAACTAAAATAAGTATAATCTAAACCATAGGTGTGCATAAAAATGGAATCTGCTAAAAGCGCAATTCACATTTTTTATACTCAAAGTGCATTTGATGGTATTTTAGAGTAAACATTCTATTTTTAAGGGGTTAAGTAGAAACACGTGATTGGGTGCATTATTTATTTAGAGACCGGATTACTCTTTGGTTGTATCATTAACATATTTCACTCTCCCTTTTAAAGAGGCTATGACTAAAATGTATGAGAAGCCATCCATCTAGGGAACAAAGAACTCGGCATTTTCCATGCTTTTGCTTTGGCCTTGAATAAAGAGACTAAATGCAGGGTGTTTTTTGGCTTATGGCAGACTAGCCACTTTGGGAGTAAGACCAGTGAGTAAATCTGATTTTAAAACTGACCACAACAACTTTTCATTGACATTTACAGACAGAGACAGATGTTAACTTGTAATAAATTTGAGAGCATAATTCTAGCCTGAGAGCCATGAACCAAATCTGAACTTTCCATTTCTGCTCTCTCCTTTCAACCTTAGCATTTAAGCATTTAGGGTAATTCAGTCTGGTGAGCTATTACATTTTTGTTTCCAATTCAGATTGGTTGAAATACTGCCACATCATCTTTATTGAGATATAATTAAAAAGTCATGCAATTTGCCTGTTGAATGTCGACAAGTCAATGTTTTTTAGTGTAGTCACAGTTGTGTAGCCATTACCACAATTGAATTATAGAATATTTTTATCATCCTCCCAAAAGAAACTTCTTACCCATTAGCAATCACTCCCATTATCTCATACCACAGCCCCAGGCAACCACTAATCAGTTTTGTGTCTCCAGAGTTTTGTCTATTTCTGCATCTTATATAAATATAATCATATGAATACATGGTCATTAGTGGCAGTGTTCTTTCACCTAGCTTAACAATTTGAGGGATATTTCAACTTCCAAAGCAGCCACTTTATAACATGTCATTATTTTACATTTCTGCCAGAACTATGTAAGTATCCCAATTTATCCATATCCCTTCCAACACTTGTTATTGCTTTTACTTTTATTACAGTTGGTCTGAAATAACCACCTGTCTTTGACTCAGTGCCAACTCATAGAAATTGTCCCAGAGTGGGTGTAAAGTAGCATGGCTTACGGTTCTGACGATTCTGACTTGCACTTCTCTAATGACTAATGAAAAAAGACTGTGAGTGGCGCTGTGGGTTAGGTGTTGAGCTGCTAACCTCAAGGTCAGCAGTTCAAACCTACCAGTTGCTCTACTTCCAGGCTTTCTGCCCTGGAAACCATTTTGAGTTTCAGAAACACTTGATAAGCTTGTTGTGACTTGTTGAAAAGATTATCTTTCTCCCTATGCAATTGTTTTACATCCTTCACCATCAAGGTAAGGATTTTGGATGCTCAATTAGAGTCCATTATTCTATATGACCATGAATATACCAGTACCGCAATAAGAGTGAGTCATAACATATGTTCTATATTCTCACCATAGGCTGCATTTCCAGGTGCCTTGCATTTTCATATCAATTTTGTATCATTTTGTTATTTTATTCAAGAAAGGAAATTTGGATTTTGGTAGAGGTTATGTTCAATTTCCAGATAAATTTTTGCCAATTCAACATACTAAGATTGTCATTCTAATTTAGTAATTCTTCCTATGCATAAATAAAGGCTCAATTCCTTAAGGTCTTCCTTAAATTTTTAAAATAGTGTTTTGTAATCATTGTAGTATTATTCTTGTTCTTTTTGTGATTGTAAATTTATCTCTAAGTTTTGCATTCTTATTATTGTTATTATAGATTCAATTGTTTCTTAATTTCATTTTCAGATTACACATTCCTATGTTGCTAATGTGTAGAAACAATCAATTTAGATATATTAAAGATCTGCTGGTCTTATGAGTCCTGTTGCTGTGTCTAAGTGGCATCAAGTTGATTCCAACTCAAAGTCACCTTCTGCATAAAGGAAAAAAACATTGCAAGGTCCGACCCTGCATGGTCCTCACCATTGGTCCTCTACCTGAGCTCATCGTTGCAACCACTGTGTCAAACCACCTCATCAAGGACCTTCTTCTTTTTCACCACCCTCCACATGACCAAGCACGATGTCCTTCTCCAGGGACTGGTCTCAGCTGACGATATGTCTGAAACATGTAAGATGAATTCTTACCGCCTTTGCTTCTAAAGAGCACTCTGGTCATACTTAGTCCTACTGTTTTTTAATAAATGCTTTGGGACTTTTATATACAATATCATGCCATGTGCAGAGAAAAAAAATTCTTCTTCTTCATTTCCAATGTAGATATTTTCAGTTCATCACCAGCCTAATGGACCAGCTATGAAAATGCAAATTCAGAAGTTATTTGACAAGAAATCCTTAGGGAAACCAAAAGACAAAGAGCACAGCACCGAAGCATTTTTGAAACCTCTAGAGTTGACATCCTTAGAAAATGGTAAACATAGTCCAACTTCTCACCTAAAACCAGTTTACCTCAATCTCATTACCCCACACATTGTGCGTAATAGACGTAGCTGTTACCTATAAGGTGAGCAGTGTGAAACCACCAGCCATTCTGTGGAAAGCTTTCCTTGTGGAAGAAACAGGAGATTTGAAGTTTCAGAAACCCACAGGACAGTTTTACTCTGTCCTGTCAGGATCAGTTTGATGGTCCACATTTGGTTTTGACTTTTGGAGTTTTCAAGAGAAAATTACAAGACATTCTATAAGGGAGAGAAGAAACAACAACCAGTAAAGTCAGAAGAGATAAAGTGAGCATCAAGACCAGATGCAAATACAATGGAGGCTTTGACACAATCAGACCCGAACTCCCAAACCAAATTCACTACGCTCAAGTCATTCCCAACTCAAAATGACCCCTTGGGATGGGGTGGAGTTGCCTCCATGGGATTCTGAAACACTATTTGTGGAACAATAGCTTTCTCCCATAGAGTGCCTGGTGATTTTACACTGCTGGCCTTGCAGGTGGCAGTCCAGGGTGTAGCCATTGTCTGAGAGAGACTTGTAAACAACAATGGAAAGCCAGCCCCAACCTGAACCAACACGACCCCTCCCTGGAAGTACATGTGACAGAGAACAACACTAAACCTACATACCATGTCCACACAGAAGAAAACCAAGAAGAAAAAAGAGAAAGGAACGTTCAGTCCAGACCATGTATTGACACCCCAAGCCCAAAGGACAATGTCCCAGCATGGATAACTGTTAAGGTACAGGATGACTGTACCAACAGTAGTTCGTGACATGCTGTCCCGTTACTGGAACAAACTGCAACAAAGACAATATGGGGGACACACAGCAAGGAAGAAGTGTGTTCTGAACCCCCCCCCCCCACAGAGGGGCAAATCAAGGAGGGAACAAGAGCAAAGCAGAGACACAAAGTCCTTAAAGACTCCCTCAGAATAGATGTCAGGCTAGGGAGGCAGTCCTGAAATCCCCCTGGACCAATGGGGAGACAGTCATAAAGGACAGTGGACAGACCCAAAAGCATGCATCTTTTTGCTTTGTTTGCTGTGGATGTTATGTTTTATGGTTGTTTGTTTATGTTCGGGATTTTTTGGGTTTGTTTTTGTTATTGTTTTCTCCTTACTTCTCTCTTTCTTTCTTTTCTTTTCTTTTCTTTTTTTGGTCAAGCATTTGTTTTTGATTTGTTTGGACTATGCCATTATTGGTATGATTACTTACACAAGACAGGCATGGGAAGCAAGTTCATGGAGAAAGCAATGAGGCCTATGGCCCCCAGGTGGGAGAAAGGGGTGGAGGGTGAAGGGGGTGGGGGAAAGGTGTGATAGGCAAACAGCGACGTAGACAGGAGAGCAACTAGGGAATAGAAAACAATAACAATCTGGATCGACAGATCTTAGGAGCTCTGGTGCAACAGCAATCTAGCATGATGGTGGGGAAGAAGGAAGGTAAAAGGAAACAGAAGAATGATCTAGGAAGCAAAATTATGGATAAACACATGAGCACAGGGATGTCCATTTATTTATTTATTTATTTATTTTTATTTTTGGCATCACTGCCCTCAGGTGGTGGGAGTAGGAGGCCCAGCCTTTACTCCGTGGAGCTGGAATCGAACCTCCATCCCAGTGGGCCGCAGTCCCGTGCACAACCACTACTCCACCAGGGCTCAGCCCCGGGATGCTTATTTATAATTACATCAATCCATTAAAATAGAAGTATTGGCCTATGTACATACATTTATATGGCAACACACTGAGGTAGTGAACAGACTTTGGACATCTGATCCTACCCTCCCTCAATACAAGAAAACATTGTTCTAACAAACTGGCAATCTGAGATGCTCACCCTCTTGACACAATTGCTGAAGACAAAATGGGTGCATAAGCAAATGTGGTGAAGAAGGCAGATGGTGCCCAGCTATTAAATGATATAGCGCCTGGGATCTTAAAGGTTTGAAGTGAAACAAGTGTCCATTCAACAGAGAAACAACAAGCCAGCATGGAAGAAGCACACCAGCCTGTGTGATCATGAGGCATCATTGGAACCAGGTAAAAGGCATCAGAAGTCCTTTAAAAATCAAAGAAACAAACAAAAGCATGTGATTTAGAATGAGGGAGATTGGAGCAGAGACCCAAAGCCCATCTGGAGACAATAGAACATCCTTCACAGAGGGATAATATTCCACTGGTTCCTGGAGATTTCTTCACCTCTGCCACTATGATGTCACTCACTTTGGAATAGACCAGAGCATGCGCACAGTTGTAGATAAGAGCTAAGAACTTAGGACACACACAACCCAGGAAGAGGAATGGGAAGAGATCTGCCAGATGGAAAGGATGAAGGAGGGGGAAAAAGGGGAACTGATTGTTGCACAACCACACACATCCCTCCAGGAGAAAGAGCAAGGGAAACCATGGGGCAAGGGAGACAGTGGTCAGTGTGAGCCATGAAAACAATAATTTATTATCTATCAAGGAGTCACCAGGGGAAGGGGGAAGGAGCTATTAAACCAAGGGTTTAATAGAAACTGTCTAGAAATGAATGACAGCAACATATGTACAAATATGCCTGATAAAATTGATGTATGTATTGTAATTAGCACTACAAGCACTCTCAATAAAATGTTTTAAAACAAACAAACAGATAGCAATGGCAAAGCACTCAGCTATTAACTATCCTAGGTTGATGGTCTGAACCCACCCAATGGTGGTATGGTGGTGAGAGCTGGGCTGTGATTTGCATGGTTGGCTGGTGTTCCAAACCACCGGCAGCTCCTCTGGAAAGAGACGGGGCTTTCTATCCCTGTAAACAGTTAGAGCCTTGGGGGCCCACAGGCGGTCCTTATGAATCATCATTGACTTAATGGCAAGGAGTGAGTTGTTCAATGCTTCAAGCTCTGGCAAACTGCTCTTGCAAAAATTTTGACATGGAAACCTTATGAGACAGTTTTATTCTGTCCCATGGGGTCCCTTAATTGAAATCAACTCAAGGTAACCTAAAAACAACATGGCAGACACAGGAAACAGTCTAATGGTACAAGATAATACACACAAATGAATAATGTGAGCAAAAAGGGAAAATCTAAGAAAGAATCAAATTGCTTAATGCTAACAAATGGTTGGACTTCTTTTAATATGCAAAGAAAACAAGATTGCTTTGGAGGGGTTCTTCAATAGACTGAATACTATAGATCAAAAATCAGGGAGCTTAAAGATATGTTGATAAAGACTTCTCAAGTGAAATGCAAATTGGAAAATAAAAGAAGTAAGTGATAAGAAAATGAGAGAGAGTAAGAAAAGGGGCATTGTCTATCTAAGATCTCTAGGAACATTGCAAAAGATATTACATGTTCTATGAATAATCAGGAGAGGAAAGAAAGACGAGAGAAGGGAGCAGAAATCATCTTTCAAGTGATAATAGTTAACAACTTCCCAGCAACAAACCAAATTATAAATCAAGAAGTTCAGAAAACCCACAGGAGGACAACTCCAAAAATAAACACACAAGAAATCAAAAATTCTACACCTAGGTAAATCACAAAAGATACAGAAAATAAGAAGAGATGAAGACAATATCTTGAAACCAGGGGGGAAGAGAAATAACTGTCTATAGAGGAAAAAGAGTAACAATTGCAGTTTATCTCTTATCAGAAACTATGAAAGCTAAAAGAAGGTAGAGTAAAATAGTTAAAGTACTAATGGAAGAAATCAATCAAACTAGAAATGCTACATGGAGTGAAATTATTCTTCAACGGCAAAGGATAAATGAATACTGCCTCAGAAAAACAAGTCTGAGGGACTTCATCGTCAGTAGATGTGCCTTTTAAGAAAAGTTTTAAAAGGGAGGAAAAAGCGTTATTCAAGAAAAAGAAATGATAAAGATTATAAAATATGACATGATAAAATGGGGAAATTATCAGAGAAAGAATCAATTAAGTTTAAAAGGACCTCTTATTTTTCTTGTTTTTTATTGATACAGCGCATAAAAGGGGTTGCAGCGAGGAGACAAACCAGTCAGGGTGCAGTGTAACAATGATGAAGCATACAGCATTCCACTAGTTCTACAATGCTTCCTCCCTGCACTATCATGTTCTCAATTCTACCTTACAAATTCGGCTAGACCAGAGGATGAACACTGGTACAGATAGGAACCAGAAATAGGAACCAGGGAATCCAGGACCGATGATCCCTTCAGGACTGGGAGGGTCGAAGAAAGGTAAGGTAGAAAGGGGGAATCAATTATTTGGATCTACATTTAAACTTTTCCCTGGGGTATGGACAACAGGGAAGTGGGTGAGTGGAGATATTGGTCAGTGTAAAATATAATAATACAAAGTAATAATTTATAAATTATCAAGGCTTCATGAGGGAGGGGGAGCAGTGAAGAAAGAGAAAATGAGGAGCCGATGCCAAGGGCTTAAATAGAAAGCAAATGTTTTGAGAATAAGGAGGGCAGCAGATATACAAATGGCTTGACACACAATGGATAGATAGATGGATTATGATAAGAGTTGTATGAGCCCAGAATAAAGGGGTCAATAAAAAAAAAAACTCACACCATTAAGTGAATTCTGACCCAAAGCAATCCTGAAGGACAAAGTAGAACTGCCCCTTCGGGTTTCAGAGGCTATAAATCTCTATAGGAGCAGAATGCATCATCTTTCATCGTAGGAGAGATTGGTGGGTTCAAACTGCTGACCTTGTAGTTAGAAGCAAGTATTGGGTTCAGATACCATGGAATCGATTCCAACTCCTATGTATTCCGTGTAGGACAGGACAAAACACTGCTTGATCCCGCACCATATAGATAAGTGAAACTGGTGGCAGTAATTTGATAAAGAATAAGAAGGAAGATTGAGACTACTCTGCATTACCTAGAAACATAAACTAGTTGTAACTTTATGTTATAAATTCTAGGGCAACCACTAAAATTTTTCTTTAAAAGTTACAATAGAGATGCAAAATGATAGAGATGCACATATTATGATTTCAAACTTTGTGTATTATCATGAAATTGCCCTAAGATGTTGTAGGTTAAGTTGAATTGTGTCCCCTAACGTCTGCCTGTACTGTAAATTCTAACTGCTATCCCTTTTTTTTTCTTTTAAAATAATTTTACTGAAGGCTCATACAACTCTTATCACAATCCATTGTGTCAAGTACATTTGTACACTTGTTGTCATCACGATTATGCCTGTATTTATAATCCTATTTGCGAAGGGTTGTCTTTGTTAGGTGAATAAGGACAGGATTAATTAGGATGTGCCTTAAATCAATCACTTTTGAAACATAAAAGAGATTAAACAAGCAAGGAAGAGAATCAGATATGAGGCAAAAGAAATGCCCAAAATGTAAAAATCTGCTGAGGGCAGAATGTTAGAATACACAAAGGCCTGTGTCCACGGCAGATGGGGAGGAAAACCTTCCCCTCTAACCTCCTAAACTAAGAAAGTAAATTTTATTTGTTAAATCTACTCATTTGTGATATATCTGTAATAGAAAGCAAACTCACTGTCATTGATTCAAGGAAGACTCATAGTGACCCTATGTATGGGTCAGGGTACAATTGTCATAAATAACAGTTAAATTTAAAGCAAGCAAGATCATCAGTAATCAATGACTAATCATCAGTGAATGGATAAGCATGCTATGTGATGTCAATACAGAGGATAAGCTATGAAAAGGAATAAGCCATCAAGGCATAAAAAACATGGAGAAACCTTAAATGCACATTGTTATGTATAAGCAGCTAGCAACATAACCTTAAATACATACTAATAAGTGATGGAAATCAACCTATATACAATATAGTGCCAAACATATGATGTTACAAATAAGGTGAAAGAAATTATAGAAACAAAAAAGAGATCAGTTGCCAGGGGTTTGGAGACAGTAGAAGGGTAATTATTTGAAAAACTAAACCTTAAATAGGGTAAATTAAGGACAATAAACTGTCTCTGTAGGCTAACACAATAATGAATCCATGAAAACATGTATTTATCAAAACTCACAGACATTTATAATAGAGTGAATCAAATTACGCAGATTTTTTTAAAATTAGGAGGTTTAGTCTTCCCAGGATAGATCACAGATATGAAAAAAAAAAGATTTTAGCTGCTGTTTCGAATGTATGAAATAACCTCACTGAACAGGGCGAGGTGAAAAGGTACTGTCTTAAGTAACTTTGGAGGTAAATCAGGTCTATAAGATTAAAGGATAAAGGAATAATGCCCTTATAGTCTACTTGACAAAACTGTTTCCCATGGAGCAGATGTAGCGACTCTGAAAGTGCTAAACACTTACAGCTCAATAAAGTCATTAATTCAATGGGCATCAGATGGTGAGAGCAAGATTTTTGCTATGGATTAGACACTAAGCAGGGGGAAATGCTAGAGAAATCTATGTGTCATGTATTAGATTTAGAAAGATTAATATGAACCCCTGTCTTGCTTAGGTGGGAGAAAGTGAACACTTACAGAGATGTGTGTGCACACGCTTGTCTTCTTAACTGAAAGAGCCTAGAAGTGTGGGTTCTTCAGGAGCAACAACAAGCACAGTTTGAGCCCAGATTTTGTTTTAAGGTAAATCTTGAATAAAAGAGACCAAGACTTGTTGGAAAAAGAACTGATGCTAAGATTGGGGCTGAAAGTCATAACAATAGAGCATGCTGTAGTAACAGAATGGAACAGTCTTGCTATCATGAAGAGCAAATGCTCTGGAACATGGTTTGCTGAAGATGCAGTTTGGTAAAATTTAGCGTCATATCAACTGATCTCCCTTTATTGTCCATTTAAATTTGTTTTAGTTTTTGCTATTTTCTGCTTCCTCTACAATTGAGGTTTCTACTTCACTTTTTAATTTTTAAATGATTTTTTGGATATGAAATCTAGGATAGATAAATGTATAGCAAAAGTCACTGGATTAATGGTTTATTGTGAGTAGGACCAAAGGGAGGTTGGGAGAAATAGAGAGCTAACAATGCTAAATATAAAAATGAAGGAAATGTTCTAAAACTGATGATAGTTATGACTTCTCAACTCCTCTGGATGTGATTGAACTATGGAATTATATGATGTAGGAATTCTCTGCTAATCAAACTGTTTTGAAAAGCCCTACATTGTTTTCAGTACTCTATAGGAAAGCCATCACATGTTAAATCAAACCCATTGCCACTGAATTGATACTGATGCATAGCACCCTTATCTAGAATTTCTGAGCATATATGTGTTGATTAGGGCAGTTTCATCTTTCTTATGTGGAGCTGATGGTGAGTTTGAACTTCTGACTTTGTGGTTACAGTCCAACTTATAAGCAGTATCCCCAGGACAGAGGAGCCTACTAAATATGTGACAAATAATCAAGGTCAGAATAATTTGAGCTATAAAATAAGCAAAGTTGTGTTGGCTTGTAACTAACTTAAAGTATAAATACCCATATGTCTATATGAATATATATCAAGTATAGAACAATAACTAAATAGGTTAGGAGAGACAAATCTCCCTTGCGGAAGGATTTAAAATAATTATGTATCTATTCTGGTTTTAGGGAGAGGGACCATATATCCTCATTCCCAAATAGAGTCTGTGCACAGTGAATTTCTTCCAAAAAGCCCAGTATGAAAAGAAGAAAAATACAATGGAGCAGTCTTGACAACATGCCCTCAGCAAGGGAATCAAGGATTCTATCAAGTATAACCAGGGCTCAATATGATCTTATTATTTGATATTATGAAAATGGTCTTTCATTGCTGTGGTCTTCCTCCTCTCAACTCATAACTTTGACAGAATTATGAGAAGAAGAGTAGGCAGAGCTCCTTCATGGGGCATTCTGCACAATACATGGCTGGCTACCACTCCTCACCACTATGAAAGTCTTCAAAACAAGAAATGTGTGAAAGCTCTGTGGCACCTAAGGAGATATGACAAGGAAATGCAGTTTGGTCGGATCCAGGAAAAGAAAGAGTTGTTAGCTAAGAACTATGGAAAGCTGAGTGACACATCAATATTGGGTCATTATGTGTAACATGCCATACCAATGAAAGATATTAGTATTAAAGAAAAGTGGATTGGGAATGTGGTAATTCACTGCATTTACAATCTTTCTGTAAATCCCAAAATTGCCCTACAATCTTGTCTATATCAGAAATTGTATATTTCCCTTTAAGATCTCCACTGCTTTTCACATAGACTTTTTCCATGCTAAAATATTCTGTAATGCCATTTTCGTGAGTGTTTTTTTCTACCCCTAGAAATGAAAGGAAGAAACAAAATCTCTGTTTCTAAAATTTGGGGCACATTTTTTTCACCTCTATACTATGCCACTAGAGAAGAGCTAAGGATGTTGTTCTTGAATGCCAGTGCAGCATTACCAAATGTCAGAGTCCCAGGGTGGGTGTAGATCACTAAGTATTGCCTCTTTTATTTAACAAACAACAGCATGGCGCTCTCAGATTCTGTGACTTCTTCATCCCTCATCACAGAGCCCATTAATGGCAAAACTGAGATGTCTAAGTGTTTCCAGTAGTTTCAAAGGGATGTTATGAAGATTTCTAATAGAGAATCCATTTTAAAATGAAACAAGAATGTTTCGAGTTTGTAAAATAATTTGGAAATAGTGCCATAAGTCTATCCCACCTGACTTTCATGACCATCTGAAGAACAGACTTGCTGCATTGAACACTAATGACTAAAGACCCAATGGTCTATGGGAGTGGATCAAGAATATCATTCATGAGGAGAGAAAAAGATGAAGAAAAATAGAAGAAAAGATCAAAGTGGATACTCTTGATCTTAATCTTAGAGTAGCTAAGCTAAATGGAAGAAATTAAGTCGTCAAAGAGCTGAAAAGAAAACTTCAATGAGCAACTCAAGAAGACAAAGTAAAATATTAGAATGAAATATGCATGTGCACAGCCCTGGAATTAGAAAAACAAAAAGGAAAAACAGTGTATCTTAAAACTAAAAGAATTTAAGAAAAAAAATCGAAGACACTAGTTACAACATCAAGAGATTCAATGGACAAGCTATTGAAGGATGCAGGAAACATCAAAAGAAGATGGAAAGAATACCCAGAATCACTGTACTGGAAATAAATGGCTAACATTCCATTTCAAGATTCTTGAGCAAGAATCAAGGTTAATGAAGGAAGACTTTCAAGCGGCTTTGAAAGCATTAGCAACTGAATACCAGAATTGATGGGCCACCAACTGAAACGTTCCAACAAGATGATGAAGCACTTACTTGCCTATGCCACAACATTTGGAAGACAACTACCTACTTAGCCAATTGACTAGAAGTGACTCATATTTGTAGCCATTTCAAAGAAAAATGACTCAATGAATGCTTAAATTATAGAATATATCATTGATATCTCATGCAAGTAAAATTATGCTGAAGATGACCCAATAGCGACTGTAGTAGTACATTGACAAGTCCAGGTAAGATTTGGAGGAGGATGTGAAACAAGTGATGTCATTTCTGACATCAGATAGACCTTGGCTGAAAACAGAGCATACCAGAAAGATGTTTATCTATGTTTTCTTTGACAATACAAAGATATTCTTGCTTATGCGGAGAATTGTAATTCCAGAAAATTTCATTATGCTCATGAGGAACTTGTACATCAAGATTCAGTGGTGTGAACAGAATAAGGGAGGACTGCATGGCTTAAAGTCAGAAAAGGTGTGCAACAAACTTGTCTCCTCTAACTACACTTATTCCTAATGTATGGGGAACAAATAATCAGAGAATCTGAGTGTGGCAGTCACTACTCTGGTGTCAATTTCAGGATTGGGAGTGTAGAAGAGTCTAACCGGCCAATATTGAGATAGCCAATGAAACCTCTGTGAGGGGATGGCTTTCTCTTGATAATTTTGGGATAAATCTGGCCATATTTTTCCCTCGGAGGTGAGAGACTTATGACTCAGTCCCTTGGAGATGCTCTATTAACAAACTACAGTCCTGACTCCCTGTGAGAGATCCTGGAGGAGAAGCCACATGAACTTAGTCTGATGGAACCAGACCTCTGAAGCTAAAAAAGGTACATAGAGACTCATGCCAGTGCTGAGATGCTTGCAACACCAAAGGAGCAAAAGACTTTCTTTCCACTGGCCTGTGATTGTCCTGGTGTCATCGTATGTGCTTCATGAGTTTGAAGAGGACTTATAGATTGGTCTCAGACATAAGGACTAATATTGGACTTGTGGTCTCGGACTGGACTGGATTGGGATATTTTCTTAATGTAGAGTTGCTCTTGTTTATAACTCTTTCTTAGACACATGAGTGATTATGAATTTGTTTTTCTAGTCTACCAGGACTAACACATTGAGGTATGTGAAGAAGAATAGGGTATGTGAATTGCAGTAAGCCTTATTAAACATCTGAAATATGCAGGTGACACAACTTTGCTTCCTGAAAGTGAGGAGCACCTGAAGCACTTGCTGATGAAGTCCAAGGATTGCAGTCTGCAGTATGGGTTATAGCAAAATAAAGAGAATCAACATCCTGACAACTAGACCAGCAAATAGCACTCAGATAAATGGAGAACAGACTGAAATTGTCATGGATTTTACCTTGTTTGGATCTACAATCAGTGCTCATGAATGCAGCAGTCGGAAGAGCCAAGTGTTGCATTGCAGAAATCTGTTACAAAGTCTTGAAAGCAATGATGTTACTCTCTTCAGAGCCTTGAAAACAATGATGTTACTCTGAGGAATAAGGTGCTCCTGACCCCAGCTGTGGTATTTTCATTTGCGTCGTATACATGTGAAAGTAGAATATTGAATAAGGAAGTCTGAATAAGAATCCATGCATTTGAATTGTGGTGCTAGAGGAGGATAATAAAAATACTATGGATACCTAAGAGGATAAGCAAGCCCGTCTTAGAATATAAGCAGAGTGCTCCTTAGAGACAAAGATGGAAAGACATCATCTTATATACTGTGCACATGATGTCAGGAGAGACCCATCCTGGACAAGGACATCAAGTTTGGTAAAGCAGAGAAGCAGCAAAAAACAAGTCCCTCAAGGTGACAGATTGACACCCTGGCTGCATCATGGCTCGAAGCATAGGCACAATTATGAAGATGGCACAGGATCAGGTGGTGTCTCTTGTTGTGTGCTGGGTCCCTGTGGGTGGAACTGACTCGATGAAACCTAAAAGCAACAGCGAAATAAGTCCACTTTATCAGTGTGAATAATAAGAGCTCCATACACTTTGCATCTGCATGGAAAATACTTGCAAGTTGGCAGATGGCCCTGGAGGTAGGTCTGCTTAAAAAGCATGGTTGATCAAGCTATTTTGTTTGGATCAATGCTAAGAGGTAACTATGAAGCAATATAACCAGTTTTCAAATGTATGCTGGACATTGATTGGTTTTTACACCAGGAGCACCACTTTAAACCAACACATGCAATATTGAGGACCTAATGTAGGTTGGTGTCATCCCAGATTGCAACATACTGTGAAACCAAAAACAAAGCATACCCACTGCAATCAATACTGATTGTAGTATTCCATAATGACTCAAGAGGACACTATCATAGGGTCTTGAAAGCTGCAAGTAATTAAGGAAGCAATCTGCCACCACTTTTTCCTAAGGGGAGATTGGTAGATCTGAACTGCAGACTTTTGATTGGCAACACTGTGCTGCTGGGTTCCTTTTCATCAATCTAAAGATTATATAAAGTAATTGAAAGGATACATGCAATTGCAACATAACCAAATGGTTCCCATTGGCTCCTTTCAAATAGCTAAGAATTGCTCAGTCCCTGTGTTAGTCCGGGAAGACTGGAGAAACAAATTCATAAGCATGTATCTGGATATAAGGGAAAAGTTTATACACAAGAGGAATGGAACATTGAGAAAGCATCCCAACCCAGTCCAGTTCAAAGTCAAAAGTCCGATATTAGTCCATATGTGCAATACCAGTCTATAATGTCTCCTTCCTACTCACGAAGCCACAGGTTAGTGGGTGCAGAGTTCCGGCTCTGGAAGGGGTCCCCTCATGACTCCTCGTTTCCAGGGTTCAGGGTCCATCAACAGCATCCATTGGTGATAGAAGCATCTCAGTGCTGGTTTGTGCTAGACTATCAACCAAAGAATTAAAAATTGTATCATTGTAAATGAGCAGAGTACAGATTGGTGATCCACACCCCATCTATAGATAGTGGGACATTGCCTTACAAAAGGGTTGTGGGTAGGAGGTGAATAGAAATGATAAAACATAAACTTTCCTCCAGTTTTCAAAGCTTCCTCATGCCCCCCCCAAAAAATATCATGATCCTTATTCTACCTTACAAATATGGCTAGACCAGAGGATGTAACCAGAAACAGGAAATCCAGGACAGATGATCTCATTAGGACCAGGGGTGGGAGGTGGAGTAGCAAGGAGGAAACAATTACAAGGATCTACATATAACTTCCTCCTTGGGGTATGAACAAAAGGAAAACGGATAAAGGGAGACATTGGACAGTTTAAGACATGACAAAATAATAGCTTATAAATTATCAAGGGTTCATGATGGAAGGGGAAGAGGGGAGAGAGGGGCGAAATGAGTTGATACCAAGGGTTTGAGTAAAAAGCAAATGTTTTGAGAATGAAGAGGGAAAACAAATGTACAAATGTGCTTGACATACAATGAATGGATGGATGGATTGTGATAAGAGTTGAATGAGCCCCCAGTAGAATAATTTTTTAAAGGTGTTCTTCTCTATTTACCACTATATTTTCTCTAAGCCTTAATGCTCCATGTCTTTGTGAAGAGCTGTGGTCTGAGTTCTGGTGCTCACTAGAATCCTCAGATCATCCTCAATTGACTGATTTCTCATTTCCTCCAGGATAATGGCACAGTAGACTAAGATCCCTCACGAAAGTTTCCTAGGAGTTCTTGAGTCTCTCAGACAGACACTAAGAAGAATGTTAAAAAAAAAAGTAAAAGAAGAAAAATTCTACTAGTAGAAAGACCTACAAATTCTACCAAGAGAAGGACTTTCAAAACAGTATGAAAACTTCAGAATATCATTTATTGGATCAGAGGTCTTAAAGCCATGTGTCAAAAAATTGTAATTGTGTAGTGAGATAGCTTGGTCCCTGGGTCACAACCAATGGAAGAGTCTCCCCCAATGCAGGGATGCCTGAACTGAACTAACACATGCAGCCTCCTTTGGAAACTGTGAAATAAAGACATTTCAGTTCTGTTTGATTTCTCCTGAGTTCTCACAATTTAAATCAAGGTCAGGGAGTTAAGATCTTTGCTGAGACCCTTCAGTTTTCTGTTCCTTCCCCTCTTGTCCATCCAAACACACCCAAAAAGCAAAGGAGACAGTGATCCTTGTGGCTTTTGTAGGTAGGAGGATTCAAGTCTGTATAGTTAAAACATAAGCAAACTCCTTGCTGTGAAGTTGGGAGATCCCATAGAACAGAGTAGAACTTTCGCTGTGGGTTGATAAGACTAACCCTGCAGCAGTAGAAAACATCATCTAAAGAAGAAACATTTAAATTAGGAGAAGGGGAGCCTTAGCCAGAGAAATAGGTGTTACATGCAACTGAAGCAGAAGGATCCCTGGTGACACTGTGGTTTAAGTGTTGGACTGGTAATCCCAAAGTCAGTGCTTTGATTACACCGATCATTTTTCAAGAGAAACATAGGACCATCAACTCCCATAAATATTTATAGTCTTACAAAACCTAGGAAAAACTACTTTGTCCAAAAAGCCCAATTGGAACTGACTCCATGATCTTGGGTTAGGCTGCTACTGCCCTTCGGAATATTGTGACCTGGACCGCCCCACCCCCCGGCCCCCCTTGCTGCAGAGGCACATTGCCTCGGCACATGTACACCATATTCTTTCTTCTTTCCTCTGGGACTTCCCTAGCCCTAATCTTTAGGGCACCTCCTGCCCTGGAGGTGGTGGATCACCCATGTAAGTAAACTGGCAACATATTGGCCTTAATACTGATTTGCTGTAAACATGTTTATCTCATGTAAATTTTTTCCCTTTGATCAGTTCTAAACTCTCTCAAAGTCACTACACTAGATATTCTTTTAAAGCACTGTGCTCCCCCATGTTCATTGTGTCCCCAACACACTATGGGTAAAACATGGGCTATGACATCAAGTTGCTTTGACCCTGAGGTGTTCTGTAAGACAGGTGGAGCCTGGAGTTGCCAGAGCTCACCAGCTGGTCTCATTTGACTCCATTCAATCTTTTCTATTTTCCCTTGTGTTCTGTATAAATAATATCATTTTATATTTATATAATGAGCATGGTTTTATAAAATTTGGCCTCTACCTCCTTTAGCCACACTGATAGCCTTCTCTGGCTGCCATGAAGTTGTTTGGGTCAGAGCTGGAACACTCCACAGGGTTCCATGTGGTCAGTTGTGGTCCACAGAATACTGGCAGCCAGAGGCTTGCAATTCATGTGGAAAGTTTCCAAACTGAGCTGTGGTCCTTTTGAAGTCACAGAAAATGTTTTCCCAGCCTATCCGGGATCCCCTGTGTAGTGCTTCCCTGATGTTTCATGAGTGATTGAGACAAGGTTCAAATATCTTTGGGTTTCTCCAGGAGATTCTGGTGTATGTGATGCTTGTTTTTATAAGGAAGAGGAAGAATGATTTAAGAAGGACAACAGAGTTTGTCAAAATATTTGCTTACAAGTTGAAGAATATTGTAAAGCGGTGAAAAGATTAGACTGATCTGATTTCACAAACCTATAAAATCCTCAAAACATCATCAAAGTTCAGGCTTCTGAAGTGATTAATACTGGATTTAGAATCACTAAATTCAAGACCCCTGAGGGTGTAGTGGTGACACATTGAACTGCTAATCACAAGGTCAGCAGTTTGAAATCACCAGCTGTTCTGGGAGAAAAGATGAGGCTTTAAATTCTCATAAAGAATTACAGTCTCAGAATCACAAAGGGGAAATTCCACCCTGTCTTATGGGGTCACCATGACTTGGAATCAACTCGATGGCAGTACAACATCCAGTTGTGCTTTTGTTGTGTTTTGAACAGCTCCAACACTTCACGTCAGGATCTTGGGCATGTCCCTCTATCCCCCACAAAAGTTGTGACGACACATTTAGCTCTGAGAACAGATATCAAAATCACTCCTCTCTCACATGACTGAAACCAAAAACAGTTTTAAAACATCCCATTAGAATGTAGAACAATCATAGAGATAAATAATAGATGAAAATGCTTACCTTTAGGAAATCCTAGAACAGCTTTCCTAAGAAGCTAGGGGATGTGAAAAAAAAAACTATGGAAAAGAAGAGCTACTTGAAAAACTCTTACACAAATGTTAAAGAGCGTCAGCAAAAATCTTTAACTGATACCAGGCTGAAAATGTTGACTTTCCCTACTCTCATTAGAGTTGATTATATGGATGATCACAACTTGGATTTAAATTCAAAGAAGAAGAAAAGACGTGAATACAAAAATGGGGACCAAGACCCTCAATTGGACTTCAGTTTGAATAAATCCTTCGTTGTCCTTAATTTGCATGGTTCCTTCAAGAGGGAAAGCAAGAATTATGTTAAAAGTTATGTAAAGAAAATCAAGTCAATGTAGCACTTATCATCCAGATGAAAAGTCTCCAAATTGAGCAAGTATCTTTGCAGTTTGAAAATGCATAGCCTGAAGGATTCAAACGTCTCCACTAAAACTTCAAGTACTGCCTGAATAACATGAAGTATATGTAATTCAAGTTCGCAAAAAATAAAATAATTGTGGGTGATATATGCAGTTGAGGAAATAAACCCCCAAATGAGTGAAAAATATCAGAAGTTCATATCAGGAGCTCATTCCATATTAAGAAAGCCAAAGACCTGGAGAAAGGGAAAGAAATAGGTTCTGCCATTATTACTTGATTATCTATCATGAGAAAGAGAAGGTAAAGAAGGTTGGTTGGCTGTCCTGTTTCCTGAGAGAACGCTCACGCAACTAAAAAAAATGTACCAATACAAAAGCTGGCTGAAACACAGTTTAGACAGATCGTTGCCAGCAAGGGAACACTGACTAATGGAGATCTTTTGTATAACAGAACAAAATGCAGCCCAGCTTAAGTCATCCTCACACTCACCAGGATCTTCAAGTTCATTACTGAGGTGATTGTGACAATCAGTTTCAGCAAGGTTCTCCCTCTAGATGACCAAACATGATTCCTCCCCCAGCGATTGATTTCCATAGTAAGTCAGACAATGTATTGTTGTGATCCATAAAGTGTCCTTAAACCAGATCTTGTTAGTATGTTGCCAGGCGTTCTTTCTAGTCTGCTTTGGTCTAGAAGTCCCTATGGAGCCACCCCGCATGACAATGATGCTAGTATTTGAAATGCTGATGGAAGAGTTTCTTGTCATCACAATGACACACAAGCCTACCCCTGCAGAAGAATGAACAGGGAAGATTACATTCCGGCCTTTATCCAAGGGATGAATGGAGGCACAAGCTGTGAGAGCAGGCATGAAGTGCCAGCTATCTTCAGTTATAGGAACTATGGGGAAGAAGGCAGATTAAGCAGTTATGGCATCAAACCAAAGTGAAATTTACTGCCATCATGTCAATGCCAACTCAAAGCGGCACAGTGGGGCCTGATCCAACGTCTCCCGTGAGTTTTTGAGATGGATAAATGTGTAGAGTCACCTCCTGTCTCTCTCCTGAGAAGTGCGTGGTGCTTTTCAGCTGCTGACTTTGCGGTTAGTAGCCCAACATCTAAACACTCTGCTATGGGACTCCTTTGTTAGAGCACAGGCGCCAGCGTGTCTTATAAGACTGAACTCAGTCTCGGTGCTGACATCCAAGAATCCCCAGTCCCAGCTGGACAGCGAGTTTCAGTGTCTCACTTAAAAAGTAAGTTTGACTGATTTCCTTTGAGCTCATTTGCTGTTTAGTTGATACTACACTTGTTCGTATGAAGGTTTGGTAGAATTCTAATTTCTAACATAGCGTTTTGTAAATATTAATGATCTCAGTGCCATTATTATTAATGCATACATTCCATGCCATGGCAAACCTTGAAAATTAGACTTCTACCTCCTCTCCAAAAGAATCTGATAATGGTCAGAAGTGTAATTAGTGCTTTCAGGAAGATGGCGCTGAAGTAGGGACAGCTGTCTGCAGTTCCCTGTGAGAGGTTTCGGGATCTGCAGGGGAGGAGGCCCACTGGGGCATTCTGACCTTGCCCTCGTCTACCAGCATCCTGGTGACCCTATCACCTTAACCTTCCTGGTGGTTTCGCTAAGATAGCTGACGGTGCTCGCCACAATACACATCCCTCTGGGTCTCCCTGCTCAGAAACCTGTGCATGGTGAGCCCCATAGTGTCTGAGCACCGGTGACAGACAGCCGGGGGTCCTTGGCTTTCCCTGAACCTGGAAACCCTCTGCGCCATGCTTCTCAACCCACCCTCCCACCCACATGTCCCCGTGCCCTTCATTTCCTGCCCCACCAAGCAACGTGCCTTGAACCCTTGAGTTATTCTCTCACTGACCTCATGACTCATCTGAGCCTGAGCACTACCCACTTGCACTTCCCACACCTGCTGGCAGCCTCTTTGGCTTCCAGTCCTTACAAACCACCACGCACACTTTCTGCACCCACCTGTTGCCCTTGCCTTTTGCACATGGCAGCAGGTTACCTGCCTGTGCTACTGCTGGGTCCCCGTGTGTAGGGAAGAAGACCAAGATAGACTGCCCCTTTAGAATATCACGAGGACATCTGCATGGACTTTCTGGAGGTCCTGGATGCTAGAGATTGCTGTTCCAAGCAGATCTGAATCCTAATTAAGATCCCTCCATAGCTGACGCCCACAAACCCCCCTAACAGCAAGGTGTGGCGAGACCTCCAGGTACATAACCCCAGCTTTCGAAGGAGAGAGCCAGCCCCAGTATGACAGAGATGCAGCTCCAACTGGCAGCATAGCTGGTTCCCGGTAGTCCCTAGACTTGCACTTACTAGCTTCTGAAATAGAAGACATAGGGTTCCTGTCTTCAACAGAGGACTTGGATCTCAGCATGTTAGGGTTACTCAGTGACCTTCACTGTCCCTGGTGAGCTAGCCAGGAAACACAGAATCACACCAACCTTAGCCAAACTGCCTTCAGACCAGAAAGGCCTCCTTCCTAGGGCACCAAATGCAATAGCCTATATCCAGTCTGGGACTTTACAAAAGGAGAGAGAATTCAGAGTTGTGCACAATCTACTATAAAGGGACCTTCTGTTATAAATTCAAATAATTGAAAAACAGCACTCTCCCTACATAATTGCAGAATCAATAAGGGACCCTGGTATATTTATTATGCCCCTCATACCCCTCATACATCCCAAACCACCACAGTATTTAGAACCTGATTCCTACACCGCAACAGTAGCCATTCTCCTCTGCCTTACCAAGTAAAGATGTATCTTCCATAAGCTTTTCGCCAACTCATTAAAGATTAACACATTTAGCAGAAAGGTTTTCTAAGATTAATATCACTGCAAAACATACTCCTGAGCATGTATATCCTATTTCTCCTATACATCCAATCAACATGCCCTCATCATGGAGACACAGCACATTTCCTAGCAACGCTCTTATCTTCCCTCACTTGATGGAGTCAGTCCATCCTCGCTTTGACTCACAGAAGTCGATGCTGCACTTGGTTCATCCATGATGTGATGTAGACAACAGTCAACATCCTCAGTTACCACAAAAAACCTACAGAAACAAAAAACAATAAACAGTCCCTAAAAGAGCATAACGCTCAAAGCGGGTGTTTTTCACTAGTTAAGTTATTGTTTGGCTTGAAGCAGACTTCAGGTGATAGTTCCAAAGGTTCAACCAACCCTTCATGGTTTCAGGAAGTCTGAATTCCAGTCCAGAACTGTTCTATATTTCCCTCTTGATCAGGGTTCTTCTATAGTTCTATAGAACATTATTTGATCAAAATATTCAATAACGTTCATCCATGCAACATCCATTTCTTCTAGTCTTATGGAAAAAAGAGACAGTTAGTTACTCATGGATGAATTTAGCCATGCATTCCATAATAAGTACTATAATAATTATAACCACTGTCAATATGTTGTAGATCGGTAAGGTATTGAAATTACAAAGGTAATAGATGTATTAGCAACAACAATAACAACAAGAAAGTTTAGGTATTGACATTGCTTGTGGACAACTGAACAAAATGATTAAGCAAGTGAATTAAAGTCAATGAAAACTGAAATTTTAATTTTGCCCAAAATAAGGTCCAAAAGGTTCGCTATGGAAGCACAAACAAACTCAAAGCATAGTATAGATTGAACATCATAGTAATATTAACAAAATGAAATTGTTGTTGAAGCTCATGAACCTGCATGCTGATGCATTTGGGGATATACCATGAGAAGAAAATGAAGAGCACTAAATGGGATGAATGCACTGAAGACAAATCTTACAAACTGTAAGGTTACTTTCCTAATGTAATCCCCAGATTTGGCAAAGACAGTGATAATATTCAGCAGGTTCACACTGGTTGGTAGAATTGATATCTAATTTTTGTTGAGTTTGGCAACTGGTTGTAATATGGCACTTATAATCAGGGTTTTCTCTAGGGTGGTAGCTGTCCGAAATGGAAATCACAAAGGTACAATTCTACACTCTTTGAACATTTATCTGGACAACAGTGTTTTTTTTTTTTATATTGTTTTCAATTTTTTTCAGTTGCTTGTTGCTGGCACAAATAAATGTGATTGCTTTTTTTTTTTTTTTGGACAGAGGAAAGTGAGTTTTACTTAAAGAAAAGTTTATCATGAGTCACCCAAATTTAGAGCAGTTGGGATTTACATAATTCTTTTGTGACATAGAACAGGATTAAATAATTAGAGAGATTTTTCTAAATTGTATTTCACACATATCCTAACAACATAGATAGAAATATAGATGATGGAAAAATATAACCATATCTTGTGTTTCCTTAAAAAAAGCAAATTGCTTCTGTTCTTCTGGATGCTCTTTCATTCATATTTATGTAAGTAGCATTGTTATTGTTGTTAGGAGACTTTAAGTCAGTTCTGATTCGTAGTGACTCTATGTACAACAGAACATGACCCAATCCCAGACCATCAGCACAATTGTTACTATGTTTTAGCCTATTGTTGCAGCCACTGTAGCCGATCCAGCTCCTCAACGAACTTCTTTTTTTGTTGACAGCTACTTCACCAAGCATGATGTCCTCTACCAGAAACTGGTCTCACTTGATCACACATGAGACCTTCATCTCATGTGCTCGCCATTGTCCTTCTAAGGAGCATTCTGACTGTGCTCCTTCCAAGACAGATTGGCTTGTTGTTCTGGCAGTCTACAGCATTTTCAATACCAATACCATAATGCAAATGCACATATCCACCTATAAACATCATTTTTCATTTTGTGTGGTTTCTTGCCCTACTTTTTGTTAATGAATCATTTTATTGGGGGTTCATACAACTCACATCATGATCAATACATACATCAATTGTATGCATACCACATTTGCACACCTGCTGCCTTCATCACCCCCAAAACATCCTCCCTCCACTTAAGCCTCTATATTTCCCCTCCCTCCCCACTCCCCCCATGAACCCTTAATAATATACACATTTTTATTACTTTTTCATATCATACTCTGTCAGATATGTCCCTTCATCCACTTCCCTGCTGTCTGTACTCCAAAGAGGTTATATGTAAAACCCTGAAATTGGTTCACTCCTTCCACTCCACCCTCCCTCCACCCTCCTGGAATCACCACACCCACCACTGGTCCCAAAGGGATCATCTATCCTGAATTCCCCATGTTTCTGGCTCCAGTGTACATCCCCTGGTCTAACAGGATTTGCAAGGTAAAACTGGGATCATGATAGTGGATGGGAGGAAGCATTTGAGAACTCGAGGAAGAGAGTTACATACCTCACTGTTGTTACACTGTACCTGACTCCCCTCTGCCCTGCAACCCCTTTGCAAGGGGGTATCGCTTCACCTATTGATGGACTTTGGGTCCCCACTCAGTACTCCCCTCATTTATAATGATACAATTTTTAGTTCTTTGATGCCTGACACTGGAAACCTTCGACACCTCAGAGTCACTCAGGCTGATGTGCTTCCTCCATGTGGGCTTTGTTGCTTCTGAGCGAGATGGCTGCTTTTTTACTTTCAAGCCTTTAAGACCCCAGACGCTATATCTTTTGATAGCTGGGCACTATCAGCTTTCTTCACCACATTTGCTAAAGCATCCATTTGTCATCAGTGATCATATCAGGAAGGTGGGCATGTAATGTTATGATTTTTAGTTCTTAAATCCTGACACTGGATCCCTTTGACACCTCGAGATCACACATGTTGGTGTCCTTTTTTCATGTATGCTTTGTTGTTTCTCAGCTAGATGGCCACTTATTTACTTTCAAGCCTTTAAGACTTCCGACGCTATATGTTTTGATATCTG
>PVJH01016023.1:0-51693 GCA_004026705.1 Nesogale talazaci | reverse complement strand
TTTTCCCCCACATTTCTTATAATTTATGGATGTTACTCTGATTATCATGCTGACATATACAATCACATACTTAAAGTAAAAAGAACAAAAAACACATTCTCCCAGAAATCTTAAGTCAGTAAAATAAATAATGTGCTCTCAGGAAAGTTTTAAACATTCAGTTGTTCATATAAATTAATGTGCTAAAAATGTGTAAATAAGAAAAGGGATGGAAGGTAGACAGGAAGAGTAACTTCATGATTTTCTTCATTCCTGGGGTAAGGCCTTCCTGTTTTTAGGTTCAAAGACTTTCACTTCAAAAGTAACAAAGTATCTGAGAAGGGAATTTACATCTTTTAGGTCTAGGTGGTACTCTTGTGCGATTTTCTCAGCAGTCCACATGTCTGGGTGGAGTTTATGATTGTTGAGAAGTGTCAGTGCCTCCACAACAGTAACTTTGCCCTTGGGAATGTTGGCAAGATCCAAGATATCTAAGTGATGAGGACCTTTTGGCAATCTGAACTCCTTGGGTTCTTGATGGGTTTTACCACCTTTCACCTAGTAAGCAAAGCAAAACAAAGAAGATGAGAAACAAACCCTCGTTCTAATATCTCTATCACTACTCTTGAAATATCATTTGTACTTTATTTTATATTTACATACTTTATATACATACAATCTATACATACCCCCCAAACCATATTTTCTCATCATGAGTCTTCTTTTAGAAGACATTTGTGTCATTTGATTAATCTACCAATAAGCCATCATTAATAAATTGTTAGTTCTAGAAAGCAGTATTTGACCATGTACCACTCTATTACCAGACTATTTTGTGTATAACAGAAGAAGAAAAAGAGAGAGAATTAGATCTAAAAATTACACCTGCCTTAAAAGCACAAGAGTCGGATTCTGGTTTTCTTTGAGGACCCCTTTCCCTTCTGCTGCTCCACAAATGATGTTTTCCTCAGGTTCAGTCCTCTCACCCTCCTTTAGCTAGACCAGTCTTATGTTAATCACTCTCTCTGATGCGATCTCAGACCTTTCTCCAGACTTCCAGATCCTAATTCCCACTGCCTATTGGGCATCTCCCATGTACATGGGGTCTTCAAAAAGTTCACAGAAAAAAGTATAATGAAAAAATTAGCATGTATTAAAAAAATTTTTTCTGGCACCAAAATAAACTTGGACTACATTGTCGTAATATGCCTGGATGAGATCTCAAAGGAGGCACTGAGAAGGTTGACAGTGGTTTGAAAAAGAATCCCTATCAGAGAAACAAGAGTACAGCTAAAACTGAAGAATTATCAAGTTCATGGAGAAACTTAGGGAAAAGAATAGTGAAATTACTGCTGCTGTAAAAAAAGGTTACAGGAACAACACCCAAGTAAATCAGCAGTTTTTTACAAATGAATAATTCACTTTATGAAACCATGAGAAAATACTGAAATGAAGCCCACAGCAGACCATCCAAGTGATTTTAGAGGAAAAAATTAATTTTGTTCTTGACCTAATTCACGATTTACAGTAGAAAAAATAGCCACGCCATGCACTGCAAAATTGGTTCAACTCACACATTCTGACTGAAAAAAATCAAAGTGATCAAACATTCTACCTCAATGGCTGCTTACAATGTTTCACCAGAGCACCTACTGACAAGACCAGAACTTTCTATGGAAATTCTAAGTGGAATCATGATCCTACAGCATTTCTTGGAAGAACTGTAACATATGAAACGTGGTTTTATTGCTACTTCCTGAAGACAGAACAATGGCTACCAAGGAGCAGAAGTGGTTCAAAATGAGGGAGCTGGTGAGGAGCAGAGGTCACGATTGCAGTATTTTGGGATGCTCAAGACATTTACCGGTCGAATTCCTAGAGGGCCAAAAAATGGCAGCATTTGCCTATAAGGAGTGTGTGTTGAGAGTTAGCCAAAGCTTTTGCATAAAAAGAAAAAAATCCCAAGAAAGTCCTAACAGAGTCATCCTCTCAGACCATATTCCTCATTTTTCTCATCAAACAAGGGCAATTTTAGGAGTTTCAATGGGAAATCAGGGATTCACCTTACAATTGGTTTGTTCCAACTCCCCCCCCCACCCCCCGATATTTTTTAAAAATCCTTATAGAGGGCACCATTTTCCTCCAGCCACTAAGTTAAAAAGGTGTGATGACATGGTTCAATGCCCAGGATCCTCGGGTTTTTAGGGACAGAGTAATGGCTGGTATTGTTTTTAAGTGTCTTGAACTTAATAGAGCTTAAGTTGAGTGTGGCTTTGTCTTATTTTTATTTTATTTCCATTTCCCCATCATCTTTTAAAGTCTCCCTGTGTGACCTGCCAATGAGACAACAACCAAGTCCACTCCCACTGCACCAATTCCCATTCAACAATGACCCTTCGTCAAGGTGTTCAGGATGTGAATCTTTAAAGGAGCGTACAGCTTCATCTTTCTCCCACAGAACAACTGGCAGGTCTGATCAGATGTTGAAGTGAGGGCCGTGTCTGAAAGGGAATGTGTCACTTTCCTTTGGAAATCCAGCTCTACGCTTACATTCCCAACCACAGTGACTGACATGACCATGTTTCTATGCCTTGCCCCAAACTAGGGAATACCGGACACTACCTCTTATCTTCTATTTCATGACCAAACTCTAGGTTCATCCCAAGCCACTCGCTGCTGCCTTCATCCTTGTCACCTTGGCCTCAGCCATTATCTCTTGGAGAAGTTATTGCAAAAGCTTCCATCCCACTGGTCTTCCATGACTCAATAATATCTACTTTGTTACCTTCCAGCCCACTCTCCATACCATCTATTATGAAGCAAATGCGATGCCATTGTTCAGCATTACGTTCTTCAACCACTTTCCATTTTCCTCAGGTTGGAATCCAAATTCTTTATCAAGGCAAATAAGGACATCTAGGATCTGACCCTACCATCCCCTCCCAAACAAACAAACAAGTCAAACTCACTGCTACTGAGTGATTCTGATGCATAGTGACCCTGCAGTACAGGACAGAATTACTCTTATGAGGTTCCAAGACTGTAATTCTACTGAAATAGAAAGCCCTGTTCTCCCACAGAGTGGCTCGTGGTTTTGAACTGCTGACCTTGTAGTTAGTAATCCAAGGCATAACCACTAAGCTATGAGAGCTCCTGGAACCACACCTCTCCCACAAGCTCCAAGGTACTGATCTGTGGCTACATATTGGGCAGCTAACCACAAGGTTGGGAGTTCAAAACTACTAGCCACTCTGCCAGAAAAAGATGAGGCTTTCTTCTTCCATAAAGATTTGGAGTCTCAGAAATCCACAAGGGTGGTTCTACCCTGTTCTATAGGACCTATGAATTGGAATCGCCTACACAGCACTGATTTTTAAAAAACTTTTTAATATCAAATTAGCAGGACCAGAACCTCAGTGAAAACATAAGTCCACAATTGGATCCGTCGTACCTAGCCCATGCAGATGTCAGATTGTTTTGTTTTTTTTTGGGGGGGGGGCATCACTGCCCTCAGGTGGTGGGAGTAGGAGGCCCAGCCTTTGCTCCATGGAGCTGGATTTGAACCTCCATCCCAGTGGGCCGCAGTCCTGCGCACAACCACTACGCCACCGGGGCTCAGCCCCACAGCTGTCAGATTAAGTAGAGCAAAATCCTCTTACTCAAGTCCCAGCAGCGATCCAAGTGCAGGGAGGTTTCCTCCAGGTGTGGCCCACTCCTCTATTAGTGGACACAGCAAAAAGCTTGCTTGCTTCTCTTTTGCAAGGTCTGGACTGGCTCATCAACCTCTGGTTCTGTGCATTTGAGTCAACAGTCTGCCTACTGATCCCAGAAGTCATTAGTGGCCTGTGATCATTCATCTTTTGTCACAAGCCTGGCACAATGACTTTGGGTTCATCCGAATCTGCAGCCAACCGCCTGTGAGGACTTGGAAACAGGCTGTGTGAGCCATTTTCTTGATACAAATTCCTCGCTTTATATGACAGTAATTTTGCTTCTCTAGAGAACCCAGTTAGATACACAATTTTTAAGATGTTACAGTGGGTCCATATTTTATCTACTTGATAAAACCAAACCAAACCCCTTCCAATTCCAATTTCAAGTCAATTCCAATTCAGAGATCCTACAAAGGGTTTCTAAAACTATAAACCTTTAGAAGAGCAGAAAGCCTCATCTTTCTCTCATAGTGGCTGGTGGGTTAATTCCTCCAACCCTGCAATCAGTAACTCCATGTCTAGCCGCCGTAAAGACGAAAAAGATCACTATACCTGAAACTCATGAATAGCCAATTTAAAAACGTAAAGAAAGCTAATCAACAACAAAGATAATTATGACAGACGCAATGCCAATCCTATCTAAAGGCATTACAAATCATTGTCAAAAATCCTAAATGGCACCAATTAAACACAGAAAAAGAACATAAATAGTGAAGCCAATCTGTTAAAAACTCTCTCTCCCTTTAATGAGTTTCCTACTATCTGTCCTTGTAATGCTAATCCTATGCTCCTCTTTATGCATTACACTGTATCGATGTTTTAAACATAAAGCTATTAGTAATTTAATATAACATGAAAACACTTGACGTATTAGTGCAACATCAATCTACAGATAAAAACACGGGCACAGACCTGTGTATTTGATTAATAAAACCTATCACTGCTACTAGATACAACTAATAAACTTTATTTACTTGCATGTTTTCTTCTCTTCTGTTAACATTATTAATCATATCTGTATAAAATTTTCCTACTGTTCATAAATAAAGAACCAGAGAACTTGTAAATGAAAAAGACAAACTCTAGGAGTCAAAGTAGGTACTCTTTAGAACCCTTCTGCCCACAAACTCATCTACTTAATTCCATCTCATCCCTTGGGTCCACAATTAAATGTCACTTCTTCCGAAACAATCCCTGATCATCCAATGTAATCTAGACACATCTGGTAAACTCTCAGGGCAGCAGGTGGGGAGATGAAGCTATTTGCTCCTGTAAAAATTTATAGCCTTGGGAACCCTAAACAAATGCCTATTCTTCACAGATACATCATGAATTATACACTTAATAACTACTCATCTGTTTAATGCCGGTGCTTCTCGCACCATAAACATTATAAGAGCAAGGACGAGGTCTGGTTTTGTGCATGCTATTAAGCTCAGGCCTTACACATAGATCCCCATTCCCAATAGATTCTAATTTTATATATCCTATCCGGATTATGGCCTTAAAAAATACTAATGGAGTAGCTGAATTCAAAAACCTGTAGGATCATCTTTGGAATCGACATTCTCTTTTGTAATTTTGCTCCTGTTCCATTTTTTAATTTTCTTTTTGTTTCATTGCAAAGATGCTGTTTTTAAATGTTAAAAAGCCTACAAGTTTAAACAAGTGTACAAGTTGCTTTGTTGCAATAAAACTAAAAGTGTGCCTAAAACAAAGAAAACACCTCATTCTTCAATAATATTAAATGTTCTTTTGCTCACTCAAATGAAAAACCACTGGAAGTGTCTTATCAAATTACACAAAATCTGAAGTTGATACAGTATTCAAGCAATACTTTTGCAAGTTCTTTGAAAAGTTTTGAAAATATCCATTAAGTCAAGCCCACTGTGCCAAGGCAGTTCTCTTATCAAAATTATGCTGACATTTTCCATCCAGAGTGCTCACCTACGGTTCATACTTGCGCCAGGCCTCTTAATCACAGCAGTTCCAGAGGGCAGAGATCAAGCAATAAATCATTTGCCTAGAACCCGTGGAGGTTAAGGTGCTTATTTACTCAATTAAAACATACATTACCTGAACGGCAGACACAGGATCTTTGGAATCAACATAAACATTTTTTAGAAATGAGAGAAGCTTGTCATCTTTTCTCGCAATTTCTCCCTTCACTTCTGCATGGCCTAAGGAAAGGGGGTGGGGGGAGGGAAACCCATTAAATAAAATACAATACATGCAAAGTTCCTCTGAGAGCCTAAACACAACACAAGGCACCCATTTTTAAATGATTTCAAGACATAAACACACATTGCTTGTAAGGAACGGATTTCCTGGGTAAATCGGAGGGCTCGGCCCGGCTCAGCCTCTTGCCTGCTGTGAAGGCCTCGGGGGAACGTGACGCCACTCGGGGCAGCCTTCGCTTGGTGGCAACAGTCGCCCCCTTCAAAGTCACACGGCCTCGTCCGATTCCGCGCTCTCCAAGCTCCCTCCTCACCACGGAGGCCCCTGCGACTCGGAGCCATCGCGCAGGGCCGAGCGAACCGGTCCCTGTAGGGGTTCCGAGGCGCTGGACGCCAGCGAGAAAGGCCCCGAGCGCTTCCTCCCGAGCGGCGGCCGGTTTCGAACCGCTGACCTGGCCGTTGGCAGCCCAACGCGTAGCCCCGAGGTAGTCTGCGACCGGGCACGAGACCGCAGGGCGAAGAGCCCGCCACGGGGGTCGACCCGGCTGCCAGAAGCCACGCCTCCTGCGCCGGCGCGAACGGCACCAAGTCTACGGCCGCGAACGGCACCCACCCTGGCTTTGCGTGGTGCCCGGGCCGGGCCCACGGGGCGCGCAGCCCGCCCTCGCCCCACTCACGGCTCATCTCATCTCGGAACAGGTTCTGCGTGGACGGATGCTTGGGAGCGAGGGAGGGTTTCCTCTTGCTGATTTCCCGTTCCGCTCGGTTCTCTAAATTAAAGTTCCTGATGACGCGCGTCACAGAGCCCCCCATGGCCCCAGAGCATGTTTGCCCTGAGCGCTCTCCGCACGTGGGGAACACCGGCGACCGCCCGCAGGGCCCAGAACGCACGGAGCATGCGCCGACCCGCTAGCGCGGCGCGCTCGGAGACCCGTGCTAACTGCGCGTCGGTTGCCCTCTGGTGGTTGGGAGGCCACAGGGCAGCCCAGAACCTGAAGTAGCGCCTCTCGCTTCCTTCCTTCCGCTTGGGGCTGCTTCCCAGGTGCCTGAGCCGGGAATTGCATCTCCTAAGGCTTCCTGCAATCACCTGGGACCCTGAAAGCTCGTAAACCAATTCCATTTCCAAGCCCCGCCGGAGGCTTTCTGATTTAATCGGCAGGGAGTCAAGTATGAGCAATCTTCAAAAGGTGCCTCCGTGATTCCAAACTGCAATGAGTGTTGAAAATGAAAGTCTTAGGGGAATACTGGTGAGAGCAAGACAAGGCTTTCTACTCCCAGAGTAAAAACTCACGGAGGCACTTCTACCCTGGGACTCTAAGACAGTGAGTTTGTTTTCTGAGTTTCGGGAAAAGGGCCTTGAAGTTGTTTCACAGGTCAATGTCGCCAAGACAAGAAGCCAATAAAAAGAACTATTTACATGTTACTTTTTGTTCCAAAAAGATGTTTATCTCTTTTGCTGACTATGCAAAGGTATTTGGCTGTGCAGATCACAGCAAATCGTGGCCAAGGTGGCCAACAATTAGCATTCCAGAACTCTTAATTGTGTGCATGTGGAACTTGTTTAGCACAGGAAGGGAATGTCCAACCCTTGGCCCTATGTGGCGAAATTCCCAATACCAGCTAATACCACGCACCTCCGCAAAGAGAAGACGCCCACCATTACATGAGGGATGAGTTAATGTTTGACCAAATATCAGAGGCTAATTTTGAAGTGGATAATTTTGCATGGCTTGTGAACGATGTTACGAATATCCAAATGGACAAAAACACAAACAAACAAAAATTTTGGGCTGAGCCCCGGCGGCGTAAGTGGTTGAGTGCGGGACTGTGGCCCGCGGGTTTGGCGGTTCAAATCCAGCAGCGGCTCTCAGGAGCAGCACTGGGTAGCGCCCACGACCACCAGAGGCAGTGATACAAAAAAACAAAAACAAGCAAACAAATATCCAAATGGACCTCGGCATTAAAAAAAAGGCTCCCCATTGACCAAAAGACAGTCCTTTGAACAAAACAGAGATGTAAGATGTGGTCTACAATCAGGAAAGGTGTGTGCTGGGATTCTAAGGCTACATGCTGTATGCTGAGCTGATAATTGGGGGAGCTGTTCTATATGACAAACACAACATCAGGCTTTGAGGAAGACTTATTAACCTTAGGGAATATGCAGATGAACACTATACTCTCTTCAAAGCAAAACCACATAATTCACTGCCCTGGAGTCAGTACTGACTCATGGTGACCCCCTGTGGGTTTCCCAAACTGATTGGTTAGGGAAGCAGAAAGACACGTCTGTCTCCCCCAGGGCTGCTGGTGGTTTTCAACAGCCGACCATGCCAGTGGAAGTGCACGCAATAACCCCTACTTTACCAGGGCTCCACTTCTGCAGGTAAAGGAGATTAAAGCCCCTACATCCCTCCGTATGGATTACATCACAACATACCCAAAAAGAATCATAATCGTACAATCGAGAAGCGGCATCATGGTCAAAGGAAAACATTGTGTTAGCAAAGATTTAATGTGATTGCTTTTCCTATCGACACCCGTGCAAATAGCAGTCAAGACATCGGACAAGTTGCCTCATGCAAACCTTTCGCAAAAGCTCTCTGAAGTGTTAGCCAAAAGGTTACTTTGAGAACATCCTCACGTCATCAAGTGACCGGACAGGACCCAGGAGTGTTGCCTCCGTGCAGTCCCGAGAGAAGACAGCCATCTTTTTCCTGCAGTGTAGCTGGAGCAAAGACTGACTGTGAGGTGGACAAACCAGCGCATAATTACTACTCTCCAGGGCTCCTGCTTTGAGGACAAGGGGGGGGTCTCCTTCAGGTCCTGGTGTTCTCCATTGCTTCATCTGCATGTGAAAGCTTGACTACTAGGATGGAGGAAACCTGACGGAGATTTAATGCCTTTGAAGGATGGCCTTGGCAAAGAACACTGAGGCTACTGAGGACTGCCAGAAGCATGGCACCTGCTTTGGAAGAGGAGCAGCCGGATTGTTCCTCAGAAGTGATGATGGTGAGACTTTGTCCACACATAGACGCTGCACATGTTACCAGGATAGAGCAGTCCCCAAAAAAGGATATCGGGTCTGATCGAGAGAGAAAAAGAGGAAACCTCTCCAGGAGATAGTCTGCCACCAGAGCTGTAACCCTGAGTTTGAGGACAGGGTTGTATTCAGCAGTGTTTTCTTCTGTTGGACCTAAGGTCCCTAAGAGCCAACTCAAACGAGGGTCCCTAACAATGACTATCCCACAGGGATTCCCTGTCCTGCAGTGATTAAAGTGGTTGGCTGCTTATTAAAAGGAGGGCTTATCAAACCCACCAGCCTTCACCAGCCTGCAGTGGGATGTGCTAAGGATTACATCCTTGGAACAGTTCTATGGGGCAGTTCGACTGTGGAGCAGGAATGCACCCAAGGGCAATGCGTTTGGGGTTTGTTGGAGAAATAGTAAAAGCATAATTCTCCACAAATGTTTGTTCTCAGCTATTTTTTTAAATTGTCTCTTATTTTTCTGTTCCCTTGCCTAATGCACTTCCTGTCACACTGTCTCATTTTCAATTAGCACTTACATCCGCCTCTCATAACTTTTCATCTGGCCTCCTGGTCTTGATTTCCATTATGCTTCCCTCCCCCAATTCTGTATGTGTCCTACTAACTTGGCTTTCTTGTTCCTTGTAACACATAGTTACTGTGCCACTACCTAGCCTTTTGATTCTTTTTTTTAAAGCCAAAAGGGACCTCCATCTAACTTAATAAATGGAACAGGGAATAAGACATTGAAAGAAAAATTTGTGTTGTTGTGTTCTCTTTTCCCCTCCACTTCTCTTTCTCACTCTCTCACCTCTCACTTCCTTCATTTCTAAATGAGCTCCTGTTGTCAACAGACAAGAGGTCTGGGGTCCCATCACTCTTTTAGCCTAAGACAGAGACGTGGCTGATTTAATAAAGTCTAAGTTTATGCCTGCAAGTGATGACAGAAGGAAACAGTGGGGTTTCTACCTCCAAACTGTTCCACAGTTATAGTGAAAATCAAGGAAACTGTACGTCTTCAACTAGGTGACAAAAGGTTTTCAACAATGATTACAGGAAGCGAGTAGCAGCTTTTCACAGTGATCACATGATAAGAGGGCAGGTTTTAGGGTGATCGTTAATGAATTATCTCTACTTACAGTTCTCCAGAGACCCTGAGACCACCATCCCCTGACGCCTCATGCGTGTTGTTGATCAAAAATGGGAGGATGCTTCTGTGACTGGCCTTACCAGACCCCCCCCCCCCACCTCCCACGCCGCTGAAGCCTCTGCATGAGGCTTTTTCAAGTCTGGCTACAGAGCTTCGTGGTTTCGCTAGCCTCCTTTCTGGTCCAGGACATCCTTACTAAGTTTACAAGAAATATTTACTGCAAGAAAAGATAGAATTGCCTTTTGGACTTTGAACAACCTAAATCTTAAATGATTATATATGTATATATATATATATATATATATATATATATATAGTATGTGACTAACAACAGGCTCTGTCACGATGATGGTGCTGCTGTCATGTAAGACTTCTTGGGAAATACTGGAGCATCCACAAAACTGACAAGGAAGGAAGCAGCAGACTTTCCAAAGCACAGTTTTTTCACAGACTGGTGGCCAAATCTATTTCAGTGCCCCAGGTTCTGCTGGGTACAGTATTTGTCGGACCAAAACATGCACTCCCCCCCAAAAAAGTGTGTGTGGGGGGGAAACGAGGGTGGGTCTTATGGTCTGAAGATGTGGTACCCCAGAACATTTGTTGAAGATCCCATGCATCCGCTTCCTATCTGCTGCTGTTTGCAGGGAAGTCCCGTCTCCTGGAGTCTCCATGTTGAGTTTACATTGTTAAATTGTACCATATTTTGCTTTACTTCAATAAATATTTTAGTATACATGCACTATTTGGTTCAGAATATTTTTTTCTTGTTTTCCTGGTCTAAAACCGGGTGCATCTTATGGTCTGAAAAGTACAGTAAGTGAAGTAAAATAAGTTAAAATCAAGGAAAGAATTGAGATAAAACAAAGAAAGACTGTTTCACTTGGGGAAAAAAAAGAATGTAATCGTTATATCTGATGCTTAGTCGCAGTGAAAACCTGGTGAAGAACACGGTTCCAATTTGGCTATCTTGAAAGACTTTGCTGGGATGAGTTAGTGATGAGTGTTTTGCGAGGCAAAGACCTGTGTTCTCTGGCTGCGTCAGTTAGAAACTTATCCTGAAGGTGGCAGGCTGCGCCAAGATTTCCCTTTTAAACGTGCCTCAATTCAGTTTGAACCGCGACCCTTGCTATCTCGACGGGGGCGGGGGGTGCCAAGAGATGTTCGTCTGTCTTACCCTATGCATTGCCAATAGTTCAAACGATCGTTCTTCTCACTGCCTGTGGACGTGTTCCACGCGTGGAAAATTCATTGTCATCAAGGTTCCACCATACTTCTGGCAGCATAAAAAAGTCCCGTTCCACGGACGTTGCAGCAAGTGTCTGAGGCTCTGGAGACGTGACTGAATTGCTGGGGGTCCCACGTTCAGGTATAGCTTGGACTCCCCAGTTAAGGGGCTGCTTTGCCTGTCCCAGACCCCGTGGTGCTCAGGCTCTCGGGGGGGCAGAACACGGCAGGCATGCCCCTCAAGCAACAAAAGGAGCTGCCACCCCAAGGACGTTGCCATGGGGATGAAACCGGGACCATCAAAGCGTGAATCCAGTGCCAGCTCTCCCTGTGAAAACACAGAAAGTCTGGTGTCAAAATCCCCCTGGGCTTGCAGTAAGGGTTAGAGCCGGATTCCCAAGACAAGTGTAACTGAGGTACCACTGAGAATGAAGTGTCTCTCTGAACTCGGCGACATGATAATGGGGAGTGTGGTGAGGGGAAATCGTGTGGTTTGGTTCTTGAATCTCTAGCCCTTGTAACCCACACAGAAAGATGAGATGGGCATGCAAATGAAGTGGATGGGACTCGCATGAGGAGACTGGTCAGTTTGGCCATTACACTGGCTGTAAAGTGAGTCGTCTCCGAACAAAAACAGAATCCCTTTGGGCATTATTCCGCACCAAAGGAGTTGAGTGGCATAGCGGTTACCTGTTAGGTTGTTAACTGTAAGGACAGTAGTTCAAAACTGCTCCATGGGGGAAAAACAGGGCTTTCTACTCCGGTAAAGCCTACGCGTCTCAGAAATGCCCAGGGGCAGTTCTGTCCTGCCCCAACAGGTGCCTGTGAGTCCGCAGCCATCGACTCCTGGGCAGGGAGGGTGGTTCAGAAGCAAAGAGGAGACGGAACGCCCCTGTGTTCATGACGATTGATGTGTAACGCTGACCCGGAACTGGGATTTGCTTTTATAGGGTAAGAATTCTACCGCAATCATGTGAGATCTGCAAACTGGTATGATTACAGGCTAAACAAGGTCAGAGAGAGTAAAAAGATGGCAACCGTTAGTATGCCACATTGGACAATTCAGGCTCCAGGCCGGGGGTTGTGTTTTTAGAATGCTAAGATGCTGACTCATCAAAGATGAGCTGCGTGCTCCCGTACAGCTTCAGAACCCCGACGGGGCTGCTCTTGAGTCCGAGCGCCAATGCAGAGAACTGGAGTCTCTGGGGCCACCGGACCCGTGGCTGATGGTGGCTTTTTCGGTAGTTTTTCATTGCTGTCAACAGGTCTTCTACCTCTCTGGTTCCCCGGAAGTGTGCGTTTTCCTTCTGCCCTTACCTCATGGGGAGGAGCTTTGTCAAACTCTTCCAAGGCGCAGTGAGGTCCTTGAGGAGGCCGGGGTCACTGTGGGATTTGTGGTCACTGGCTCACCTGGAGGTCAGCTGGTGGGACGTAACCAGCCACCCAGGAGGAGAACTCTGAGGGATTCCACTCCATAGAGGCGTACACCCTCGGAAATCCTAAGAGGCAGGTCTATAGAGGGTGGCCTTCGCTTGGCAGTGACCTAACGACAGTGAGTTTGGCATTTCCGGGGTACACTAAGAGGACAACTGAGGGAATGCATAGCCATCCTGAGCTTGGCCAGCCCCATGGGGACTCCATGTTCTAAGTTTATGAAACCTAGACTAGCTGGGGGAGAAAAAAACCCCAAACTGATCATGCTTTGTGCACATCCAGTGTTTGTACTGAGAGCGTGCTGGGCTCATAGATGAGACCCTTCAGCCAGCAATGATGTCCAGATACCTTCTTGGTGGCTACTACACATGTAACTTTCGAGAGGGGGTGGTGGTCGTGCAGGAGAGAGACTTGTTCGTAGAGGTCCTCTGATCATGGGACATGTTTAAGCACAATTGGTTTGGAATTTTCATTCTCTCTCACTCTCTCTTCCCATAATCAGGGGTCTTCAGACTTTTTAAGCAGGGGGCCAGTTCACTGTCCCTCAGACGGTTGGAGGACCAGACAATAATTAAATGAAAAAAAACCTATGAACAAATTCTCTGCAGGCCCAGGATGAATCGGCTGCTAAGCAGGACAGGCAGCAGTAGCAAAAACACCGGTGACTGGAAAAATGTTCTTACTGGACCACATGTGGGCCACAGGCCACATAGTTTGAAGACCCCTGCCATAGCTGATAAATCTGTCTACAGATGACTTTCCTTCCCAAACATTGTTCTTGCCATTCCTAACTATCTCAAGTCACCTCCAGTTCATGTATCCCATGTGCAACAGAAAGCAAGAGAACCCTGCTGAGCCCTGTCATCCTCAGACTTGTCAATAAGTTCAAGTTCATCATTGCAGCCACTCTGTCCACCCCTCCGGCTGAGGGTAGAGTGGGATGTAGCAATTGTTAGAGAAACAAGCACACATCCGCTGGTGGAGGAGGGTCCTTGTTTTCTGCTCTCCGTCTGTGAATGGGTCTGAAACAGAAGTTAAAGAATCCTAAGAAAAGAACAGAAAGATGAGTTGCCTCCACCTACAGAGTGACTCAGAAGAGAAACAGAGACCAGTAAGAAGTTGTTGCTATTGTCAAAGTGGAAGGTTGTCTATTTTGCCAAATTTTCTTAGGGATGTCTGTTGAATGAAAATGTTCTTGGGTGGGTGAAGGAGGGGAAAAAACAAGAACGGATGCCAAGGACTCAAACAGAAAGAAAATGTCTTAGAAATGATGATGGCAACATAAGCACAAGTGTGCTTGACACAATTGATGTGTATATTGTTATAAGAGCTGCAGGAGCCCCCAATAAAATTATTTATTTAAAAAATTTTAAAAGAACTAAAATGTCTTGGGGGGATGCTGTTCTGCAATACCTCCCACTTGAGCTAGATGAATGGTGGCTTCCTAGACAGTGGGACTTGGGAATCAAAAGATGGTCCATGGCGTGTAGTCATATTTATTTTAATTGTGCCCAAGTTCTTACTATGCACTAAATGTGGGTAACCTTTAGAACTTTTAATTGGCTAGAAGATCAGGCTATACCAGTGGGATCTTATTTACTTTCAGATCCTTAACCTATGGCAACAGGTGCAGTAGACCTTAAAATCCCTGAGAAAGCTAAACATATCCATTCTGAAAATTTCACACACATTCACAAGTACAGTTCAGTATGCACCATTCCAGTGTGCCTCTCACCCAGTCTATAAATCTTAGTAGTATAATTTGAGTGAGAACATTGGGTGAGATTGGCTTTTGTGGATGATAATTAATGTACCTGGTTGCATCTTGGTAAGGGGCTTTACTTTGTTTACTATAAAAATGGCTTATTTAGGTGAGAGAGAATACTACTATTTAGTGATGTTTTATTTTAAAGCTTTACTTAAAATTTGTTAAGCTTTTTAAATAGACTTGTTAAGAAAATTTCATATACATTTGCATGTGCAATTTACCGTGATGAACTTCAGTGTGTCTATTGCCCAGTATCCACAGTAATCAATTCATTTATACCCAATCTAATTTCTTCTATATGAGGGTATATTAAAACATAAAATATTGTTACTAGAATTTCAGTTCAGACATGTACATGTTTATTCCAAACAAAATGTGTTTAAACTTGCCCTGAATTCAGAGGGTAATCAAACACAAGTTTTCTCACTGATAAACTTGTCTCAGTCTTCTTAAGACTCCTTCAAAACAGTGGCTTCTAAGAGGTCTGCTGGGCCTGTTAAACTAAGATGACCAGATGTCCTGCTTTTTAACAATTTAACAATGTCCCATGGCATTTTAAAATTAAAATAAATATATTACAATACTCTTTGCATTCTATGAACACTTTATTGCTCCATATAGACCAAAATTTTAATCAAGAACCCCTCCACCCCCCATCCCAGTCAATGGTGTTCCAGTTAAATTCTGGTCACTTTGTTTCAAGGCAGAGAAATCAGAAGGTAAGAGACTGTCTTTAGATAACTGTTGCTGGGACACCCTAATAGGTGATGTTGGTAAATTTTTTGAATGACCTTGAATAATAATCGGGGGTTATAATTAAGATCCTTTTAACAAATGGAGAGCTACATTGTTGAGAAAAAGGAGAGAAGAGTTACAAAGGATCCCCCCCCCCCCATACCCATCACAAGACTCATCTGCTCATTTTTTTCAAGGGTAGCAAGGACTATTCTCTGAGAATTGCAATGAAAAAATTGACCCCCTCAACCTTATAGTCCCAATCTTGTCCTTTCTATTTTCTTTTCATTCTGGAAACTCAGATTTCAAAGGAGCATGCTATGAGACCCTGAGGAACTCAGGACTATCATTTTGACGTGTTCTGTGAAAGAGTTCTAAATACTCCAGAAGGAAGTGTTTCCATCTCTCCCTGCATACTTTTGAACACCTTGGTTTTGACTCATTGAAATTTATTCAGATGTATTATCTCCAGAATGACAAGGGGTGGGGAAATGTGTTATATTGAATGCTGATTTTGTGGTTGTTTGTTACACTGACCTAGAAGACTAATATAAATGGTCTTCATTCTCATTGACTTTTCACATGCATTTTCCTGTGTGGGCATAACAAACTATAGGTAGCCTTGAGAAGAATAAGAATCCCAGAATACTTCTATGTCTGCAGGAGGAATCTGTACATGGACCAAGAGCCAGTCATAACAAGGGAATACTGTCTAGTTTACAATCCAAAAGTGTGTGTCTCAAGGCTGTGTCCTGTATCATTATATTTACTCAATTTGTATGCTAAGAAAATAAGAGAAACTGAATTGTTAGAAGAATTCAGTATCAGGATTGGAAAAGGCTTACTAATAACCTTTAATAAGCAGATGATACAACTTTGCTTGCCAAAAGTAAAAAGGACTTGAAGCACTTGCTACTGAAAATAAGATTTGTATCCTACTCTGTAGATTACAACTCTATGTAAAGAAAAAAAAATCCTCACACCTGGTGTGTTAGTCCAGGTAGACTAGAGAAACAAATCTAGAGACACTGATATATAAGATATAATTGCTCTTTATATCAAAGAGCAATTGTACATTAAGAAAACATCTCAGCTCAGTCCAGGTTAAGTCCATAAATCTGATATTAGCCCATATGTCCATTATCAGTCTCTAAGTTCTTCTTCAGACTCATGTGACACATCCAATGACTCCAAATGCAGGAAGATCACAGAACTGGGTGGAAAGTCTTGTGGATCCAGTGGTGGTGGAAGAGCCTCAGCACTGGTGTGGGTTTCCATTTGGCTCCTCCAGCTTCAGGGCTCTGACTGCAGTCAGTTTAGCTACATGTGCCTTGTCAACAGGACGGTCAAGCAGACAGAGTCTGTGTGTCCCATCTCCAGTGAGCTACAGAGCTACATATGTACCTCCTTCCTGCTTCCAAATGAGGTCATCAAGCTGAGATCTGGTTGATAGGCTAAACCCCACACCTTCACTCTTAATAATCTCAAATTGACACCAGATTATGCAGCTACCACACCTGGATGACTAAGTAACATCACAGAGAATAGAGTCAAGTTGTCAAGCATTTTGTCTTGCTTGCATTCACAATCATCAATGCTCATGATTGTCAGTCAAGAGATCAAAGGACACCTTGCACTGGGTAAATCTTGAAAGTACCACATACTGTTAAGAGAACAAACAAATCTGTCCAGGAGGAAGTGCAGCCAGAATGCTCCTTGTATGACTTCCTTTCATATACTTTGGACAGGTGATCAGGAGAGACCAGTGCTGGGAGACCCTCAACAAGATGGATTGAATTGACAAATTGGCCAATAATGCACTCAAACGTAAGAATTCTTGTGAGAATGGCACAGGACTGGGTGGGGTGCTGGTCTGTTGTACACAAGGCAGAAATGACTCAAAGGTACTTAATAACAACAGCAAACAGTATTGTAGCGGAAATACCAGAAAATGTGACAAGATCAGTGACTATAAAAAACATTATCAGCAACAGAAACCATAGTGTGTGCTTGTAGCAGACAGGCGAAACCGCATAATTTGAAGCATCATTATTATTGGATCACAGGAGCAGCTGTTACCAGAGTACATCAGAAAATTCCCAAAGTACATTAGCATTAAGTTTTAGTCTTGTAGGTATATTCAGAGATGCAAAATGAGTTTAAGAAAAGTATCAGAGCCTGAATTGTGAGATTCTGGTTTGCAGAAAGCTATGGATGACAGTGGAAGCCCAAGATACGTTTGAGGGATCAGTAAATAAGTTTCCAATGATTTCCCTCCAAGGGGAAAAACTGGTTACCAAACAGAGTGCATTGGAAAGGTGACTTTAGGAGTGCTCACATTTTTTCAGCATGTGAGCTACTTATAAAATGATCAAGTCAAAATGATCTACCAACGACATAAATGAAAAAAATATTTAGTTTTATTTCTTACATTCATTCATAAATGCATCGAGAATTCTTTATATGTACAATGTGTTTTTATACACCTTGCATAACTGCATGAGTCCATATTGCACAACACAACACACTTAACTATGTACATATTTTACCATTTCCTGAGTTTACTCTGATGACTTGCACTGAATGGAATGAGCCAGGATTGCATAGTCGAGACAGCAGCTGCTGACAGCCAGCCTCAAGCACACTCCCAAATGATCATGAGTCCTGGTGGAATGGTACTTGGACTTAATGATCTTTATGTAGGAAAAGACTGACTCATATAAATACATAGAGCCGAATAATGCAGTCAAGGAGGTAGCACATTTTCTCCTGCTTGGGTACTTTCCCTCTGTGAGTAAGTTCCAGAACTGTTTCTGCACTCTAAACTTCAGCTGAATGTCGATTTGTAGTGTCAAAATCTCCTATTCTGTATGAAAGTGATGAAAGTTTTTGTCTTCTTACTTGGTCCAGCTCCCCCACTAATTTTAAGACCCTTTCTTATGTTTAAGAGAAAAAAAAATCTAAGGTCTAAAAATGGGCGATAACTTAGCTTGTCGGTTTTGCTGAACTAAATGGAGTGCAATTGCTTGCACATGCATCTGACACCTAAGATTGCGTCTGATTGGCTGCACTGTATATCAATTAAGCGAGAGGACTGATGATAGGCGTGTGTGTACTCTTTTTAATGCCATGCGATCCACCAACACTACATTTGCGATCGACTAGTAGATCAAGATTGACAACACAGTATTGAGCACCCCTGCTGATATGCCTGACTTCAGCGGTAGAAACCTCATCAGTGGGTCACCCCGTGGATGCAGTTTCAGGCTCCTCCAGCTTTCTACATTTCCTATATTTTTTGTTTGTTCATATTGGGGTTTTTCTCAGATGAAGTTTTTGACACTGGGTGTGACCCACCCACATGGTTGTCATATAGTTTTCTTCTGTATTCCAGTACATGAAGCCCGGGATTGATGTATCAGTAGGAACAGCAAGTAGAATAAGGGTTTCTGGGGGGTAGAGTGAAAAAGGAGTATGAAAAAGGGAGGTGATATCAAGGAGTTCAAGAATAAAAGAATGTTTTGAAACTGATTGTGGTAGAAATTGTACAATATTGCTTGATGATTCAACTATGGAACAATAAAATATCTGTATTAACTCCCACTAAAATGATTTGGGGGGGGGCAGAGAAAATGATTTTATTTGTTATACTTAACTGGAAGGATCTTTTAACAAAAAACAATACATTTCTGTTGAGACACTGCACACAGAGTTTACAGTTACTTTGGTGCCCCCCCTCCCCCGCCGACAGTGTCACCCAGTGCAGTGTGCACATTCCACACCAGCCCTGTTGATACCACTAGAATAAACTTGCTTCTTTGTTGAAAGGAAGAGAAACTAAAGAACGGCTTTATCAGAGAGGAAGGTTGTCTGAAGGGAACTGAGACATGACATTACAAGAGAAGCCGCAGGGGTCTCAGCTGCAGGAGGCCTGGCAAGCTAGCAGTGACTGAAGCACAACCGCCTTCTGCCACAGGATTTGTATTCTGCCCTAGATTTCTGTTCCCAGGCAATAGGGACACTCATTGACCAGACTGGAGCCATTGCTAATCCATTGGTGGAGATTAGATCTTAATCAATTATGCATAACATTGCAAAACAAAGGGAATTATAGAACCATCACTTGCATCAGACAGAACCTGTGCACGGACCAAGAGGCAGTCATTCAAATAGAACAAGAGGATATTTCATGGTTTTAAATCAGTGAAGGTGTGTGTCAGGGTTTAATCCTATTATCATTATTTTTAATAGCTTTATTGAGGTATAATTGGCATATCATAGAATTTAATAGCCCAGTCAAAGTAAGAAGGATTGTGCAATCCTCACCACAATCCACTGTGGGACTTTTTTTGTTGCTAGTGACTCCCTATTTTTCCCCTCTTGTGCCCCAGCTAACTCTTAATCACTTGCTGTCTTCACAAATCCATCCATCATGATGTCTCTATACAGAAAGATATATAAAACATAGGGGAAAAAAGGGCCCAGTAACATTCACCAACCAAAACAGAAACATCTCAAATGACAAGAAAGCAGCAGCTATTTAAAAACCTGGTAGCCTCCTTGACTCTGTGCTTTGTGTTTTTCTATGACTTGGGGCGTATAAAAGCTAGGACGGGTGAAGCTAAGGAGACAAGAACTAGAATAAGGGTTCCTGAGCTGTATGGCAGGGGAGGTGGAGGTCAGGGGAAGTAACAGAGAACTGATATTAACGAGTACAAGAAGGAAGAATATGTTTTGAAACTGAGTGTGCTAGAGATTATAAAACACTTCTCTTTAGGATTGAACTAATGAATATGATATGATGTCTGGAACTAATGATATGATGTCTGGATGATGGCCTTATAAAATGTGGTTGTTTTTTTTTGGTGGGGGCGGAGTGTGTGTAACTAAAATCCCCAGGCAACGCTCTCTGTGTGATAGTAAGACTATTCACTTTCCTAGACTATGGTCAGTGGGGATCACCCGAGACTCAATCCAGGTAGTGACCCTGAAAATGGATTTAGACTTCTCCTAGCATCCATAATCTCCCAAAAACCTAGAGTTTAGAATTTGGGCTCTGGTACCATTCCCACCTTGGATTACACAGGCTGGTGTGCTTCTTCCAAGTGGACTTAACTAACTCCTCATTTGGATGGCTGCTTGCTTTGAAACAAGGCTTTAAAACCCCAAAGGCTAATTTTTCTAATAGGCTGCCACCGTTTGATGTTTTGGCCTCTCTTTGCTATGGCACTCATGTCTCCAGGCATCTCCTCGGAAGATACGTACTGAGCTGAGCCATGTCACAAGAATCAATCGTTCTCATGGTGGGACTACAAGCAAGTGAGGACTCCAAATCCATTCATATGTCTACCTACAGGTTACGTGGGTCTCTGGCTGCAGTACAACACAAATCAAGCCCATGGGGTAGACAATAAGGTAATTATGTTCACAGCATTATTTTAATCAATGGTATAGCATTTAAAACTCTGTTGATAAAAGGAATTTATACATGTGTAAGACATCTCTTTGGATTACCATGCATGCACTGTTCACTTATACAACTTTGAGACGTCCGTGACTGGACACCAGTTACACAAACCAAAGGGTTGGAGATAAATGGCGATGCTTTCAGTGACACTCATTTACAAAGACAGAACCATGCCTGGTAGACTAACATATGTCACCAAAAAAGCAGAGGCGTATGAAAATAGCAAGTATATGTTGTTCCTGGATCAGCTTAAAGCAATAGGTCTGAAGCAAACCAAAATTCAAAAGCCACCAATTCCCTAACCTTGAGATAATAGTCATCTGCTTTTTGTCCCACTACTTATAGCATTTCCGTTTTAAGTTCAGGGGAGAATTTCACTTCCTTAGATCTGCTATAAGAGAGTTTAAGGTAAAGGCCACTTTATTTAGTGGGGACTTCAACTCAACCCCTTTTGGTATAGTCCGTGAAGGAAGCTGTCAGCCTCAAAAGGTCAGGGTCTAATATCCCAGTTGTCTATATACCATGTTTCCAGGTCACCAGGGCTTCACAGAAGGTCAATCAAAGCACCCATTTAGAACACAATACTGGACATGGTTTTCCCTTGAGTCAATACAAGTAATGTTAAGAATTTTTCTCAATGAAAAGTTGCTCTGCCTGGCTTACTCACCACCTTTTTCTGATACACCAATGTCCTCTTCTCTCCCAGAAGAAGCACTAATCACTCTTGTAGGACGGTCTGTAAAGACCACAGGTCATTGCTATAAAGCAGAGATGGATTAATCTTCTCCCTATCCCACAATGTGGGAAACTGATCCCATCTGGAGTGAGGTGAACTTTCTTGATATAATTTTGAAGATGTTCAAATGTATATTTGTTTGTTTGTGAATCATTTCATTGGAAACTCATACAACTCATCACAATCCATCCATCCATCCATCCATCCATCCATCCATCCATCCATCCATCCATCCGTCGTGTTAAGCACATTTGTGTATTTGTTGCCATCATCATTTTCAAAACATTTTCTTTCATCTGAGCCCTTGATATCGCTCATTTTCCCTTGATAATTTATAAATTATTATTATTATTTAATGTCTTACACTGAACAATGTCTCCCTTTACCCACTTTTCCCCCTGAGAAGGAGTTATATGTAGATCATCGTGACCAGTTTCTCCTTTCTTCCCCTGCCCCTCCTGGTATTGCTACTCTCACTATTAGTCCTGAGGGGTTTATCTGTCCTGGATTCTCTGTGTTTCCAGTTCTTAGATATACCCATGTACATGCTCTGGTCTAGGCAGATTTGTAAAGTAGAATTGGGATCAAGATAGTCGGGTGGTGGGGGGAGGAAGCTTTAAAAAACTAGAGGAAAGTTGTATGTTTCAAAGGTGCTGTACTACACTGTGACTGGCTCTCCTCCCTGAGGCTCTTCTTTAAAGGAATGTCCAATAGGGTACAGTTGGGCTTTGGGTCTCTACTCCACACTTCCCTGCATTCATAATGATATGATATTTTTGTTCTGGGACTTTTATGTTGATACTTGAGCCTATTGACACCTCATGATCACACAAGCTGGTGTACTTCTTCCATGTGGACTTTGTTTCCTCTCAGCTAGATGGCCACTTGCTTATCTTTAAGCCTTTAAGACCCCAGAGGCTATATCTTTTGACAGCTGGGCACCTTGAGCTTTCTTCACCATATTTGCTTAAGCACACACTTTGTCTTCAGTAGTCATGTCGAGAAGTTGAGCATTGTGGAATGCCAGATTCTTAGAACAAAGTATTCTTACATTGAGGGAGTAATTGAGTAGAAGCCCAAGATCCATCTTCTATCTTAATATTAAACCTATAAATATATGAAAAAGATCTATTTCCCCATCATATCTAAATATACTTACCTATGTACATGCCAACCCCCTTTGCCTCCTAGTTCTTTCCTCTATTTTTCACTTTCCTCTTGTCCCACTATCATGCTCAGCCTTCATTTGGATTTCAATAATTCCTCTTGATTACATTGCCCTTGAACAAGTCCTATCAGGCTTCCTACACCCCCCTCACCATCGATTTTGGATCACTTATAGGTTTGGATCACTTGTCCCTAGGTTTGTTAACACCATCTTTCTCTCCACTCCCCGCAGCCATCCCACCCCCACCTCCCCCTCTCCAGTGTTTTCCCTGGAACTGTTGGTTCCATTGTTTCCTCCAGATTGTTTATCTGACCTATCTTATCTAGATAGACCTGCAGAGACATTAATAAGCACAAAAACAAAAAAGAGCAAAACAAAGCAACAAAAGAAACCAAAACAAGAAAAACAACAAAAATGACAACCAAAAAAATCCTAAAAATAGTTCAAGGTCTGTACTCTTAGGAGTGTTTTCTGGTACAATCTGATGGGGTGCCATGCCCTGACACCACTGTCTATTTTTGTTATTTCCCAGGGACTTCATTGCTTTGTGCCCCTTGCTGTTCTGCCACACACCCTTAGTGTTTTGCCTCAGTGTGGTGGAGTCAGATCAGGCACAATTTTCACCTTGTCTCCAGTGTCGTCCTCCATAACACTAAGGGTCAGTGAGGGACATTGTATTTTGCGGTGGGGCCAGCCCTATTGTCCTCTCTGGGGCCAGCCCTATTGTCCTCTCTGTGCATTGGCTGTTCTGAACAGGAATATTCAGAATATTGTCCTTGGGGCTTGGTGGGCCAGGATATGCTCCACTCTCTCTCCCTTCCCCTTCATTTGCTCCTGTGGGCTCTCATCAGACGTGTTCCTTTCCCTGAGCTATTGCTTCAGTGCTGTTCTTTGAAGTGAATTCTTCGTGGGGGTGGTGGGGGTGTCCATGTAATAGGGGTTGGGGCTGGCCCCTCAGACCTCTCTGTTGGTTTTCTGCTTCATTTCCACATGTAGTATTTCTGTCTTGACTCACCAGGTAGAAGTCTGGTTCCTCTTACCCTGTGGAGATATAAACAACACTTTCCCCTTGATTGCGTTAGTGCCCTGTTCCCCTGGTACCATGTCTTTTTTTTTTCTTTTGCCCTCCTTTTTATTTGACTACCATATATATCACTGGATTTGGTGTGACCCCTGCCATACTATCTGGATGTCATCCGAAGAATGTATGTATGCAGTAGTTTTTTCCCTATGCCCCTTTTGCATTTGTAAGCTTACCTCAGTAGACTCAAATTGTACTTGTCCTTTTGTGCCTGACTTACTTCACTTAGCATGATTTCTGCTAGTTATTCCCAGGTAGTGATGTGCTTCATGCATTCATCTCTGCTTTTTAGTAATGCCTAGTACTCCACTGTATGCATGCACCACTGTTTTTACATTCATCTGTTGATGGAAATTTGGGTTGTTTCCAACTCCTTGCAATTGTGAACTATGCTGCAATGGATATTGGAGCACAGATGTCTGGCCGCAATTTTTTCTTGTCTCTTCTGGGTCTATGCCCAGTAGGGGGATTGCTGGGTCATGTGGTAGCTCAGTTTCCATCTGATTTAGATATCACCAAATTTATTTCCATAGTGACTGTACATACCTATAGGTCCAGCAGCAATAGGTGAGAGTTCCTATCTCCCCACAGCCCCTTGGACACTTGTTGTTTCTGAATTTTTTTTCAATTGGACTCTTTTTCAGGGTGCAAGGTGGTATCTCATTGTTGTTTTAATTTGTATTTCTCTTATGGCTAATGATCAGGAACATTTTCTCATATGTTTATTGGCCATTCAGATTTCGGCCTCTGTGAAACTTCTGTTGAGGTCCTTTGCCCACCTCCTCAATGGGCAGTTAGTTTTTTTCTCTTTGCTAGCTATCAGAGTATTGTAGATTTTAGGAATAAGGCGTTTGTCTGATGTGTTAATGCTTAAGATGTTTTCCATGGGCTTGTTTATAACTCTCATTGTGAATTCTTTCGATAACACAGGTGTTTTATCTTCAGTATATCCCACTTGTCAACCTGTAACTCATCTCTATTTGTGTTATTCACTATTTTTGAGCCTATGTGTTCTCTGCTCCAAAGTTCTCAGGTTTGTCCCAATTCCTTCATTGATGACCCTGATAGTTTGGTGTCTGTCCTCAAGTTTTATGAAACACCCAGAGTTTATTATTGTGCATGGAGTAAGATAAGGATCTTGCTTTATTTTTGGAGGGGCATCACTGCCCTCTGGTGGTCGTGGGAGCTACCCAGCCTTGGTCCTGGATAGCTGCTGCTGGATTTGAACCACTGAGTCCATGGGCCACAGTCCGGCATTCAACCACTTATGCTACTGGGGCTCAGCCTGGATTTTGCTTCATTTTTCTGCAAGCACATATCCATTTTTTCGAGCACCCTTTGTTGAAGAGGGCATTCACTTCTCATTTGTTATTTTTGGGGCCCTCATCAAAGTTTCAGTTGTACGTAGGCTGATGTTTTTATTTCTGGGTTTTCAGTTACTTTCCATTGGTCTGAGTATCTATCATTATGTCAATACTATGCAGTTTTGACCACTGTGGATGTATATGTGCTAAAGTCAGGTAAAGCAAGCCCTCCCATTCTGTTCTTCTTCTTGAGGAGTTCTCTGCTAATTCTGGGTTTCTTACCTCTCAATATGAAGTTTGTAATGAGTTTTTTCCAATTCTTTGAAGAAAGATGATGGTAGTTGTATCAGGAAGCACTAAATTTATATAGTGCATTGGGCAGAATTGACATATTTACTAAATTTTGTCTTTGGATCCACGAGCATGGGATAGTCTTCAATTTGTGGAGATCACTCTTGGTTTCTTGTAATAGTGTTCTGTAACTTTCCTTGTACATTTTTTTAAGTGAGGAATATCCTTAGATATTTCAATTTGTTCTTGATTACTGTGAAGGGTACTGCTTTTTTTAAATCCACTCCTCTGTGGTTTTGTCTGATGTGTAAAACAGTCCAATAGACTTCTGTTTGTTGATCTTATATTCTGCCACTCTGCCATATTCCTCTATTGCTTCTCGTACTCCTCTTGTGGGTTTTTCCATATATAAAGTCATTTCACTTGTGAATAATGATAAATTCACCTCTTCTTCCCCTAGGTGATTACTTCTGATATCTTGTTTGTCGTGTGCTGTTAGCTAAGACCTCCAGTACAATGTTAAATAGAAGTGGAGGCAGGGAGCATCCTTGTGTGGTCCTCTTTTTCAGTGGGATGTTTTGCATCTTTTCTCCATTGATTATCACATTGGTTCTTTTTTTTATATAGTTTGTATTATATTAAGGAATTTTCCTTCCAATTCTATCTTCTTAAACAGGAATTGGTGTTGGATGTTGTCAAATGCTTTTTCAGCATCTATCTATATTATCATGTGATTCTTACAATTTTTTTCATGTCAATGTAGTGAATAATACTAACAGCTTGGGCTGAACCCCGGTGGCCTAAGTGGTTGAGTGCAGGACTGTGGCCCATGGGCTTGGCGGTTCAAATCCAGCAGTGGCTCTCAGGAGCAGCACTGAGTAGTGCCCACAACCACCAGAGGCAGTGATGCCCCCCCTCCAAAAAATACTAACAACTTTTTTTATGTTGAACTGTCCCTGCCTCCCTGGTATGAATCCCACTTGTTCTGGGTGAATTGTTTGTGTTATATGCTTTTGTATTCTATTGGTCAGCATTTTATTAGGAATTTTTGCATCAGTGTTCATTTGGGATATTAGTCTGCAGTTCTCAATTCTTGTGGGATCTGTGCTTGGGTTAGGTCTGAGAGTTACGCTCACTTCATAAAAAGAGTTTGAGAGTTTGTTATCTTTTTTCTTTGTTCTGGAAGCGCTTGTGTAGGATTGGTGTCAGTTCTTCCCTGATTGTGAAGCCATCTGGTCCAGGAGATTTCCTTGTTGGTAAGCTACTGATAACTTTGTGTATTTCTTCTATTGCTATGAGTCTTTTGAGATTCTTGACACTCATCTGGGATAATCTAGTGAGAGATTGTTTTTCCAAGTATTTTTGCACGTCTTTCAAGTTGTTGGATTCATTGGAATACAGGCCTTCATATGAATGTGTAATTGTCCTTTCTAGCTCATTAGGGCCCATCGTAATGCCCCTGTTTCTTCTCTAATCCTTGCTATTGGCATTTGTTCCTTCCTTTCTTTGGTTAGGTTTCTGGATTCTGTCAATCCTTTCAAAGAATCAAATTTTGCATTATTTTTTCCATAGTTTTTTTATTTTCTCTCTCATGAATCTTAGCCCTGATTTTTATTACTTCTTTTCTTTTTCTATTAGGATTGTGCTCCTGATTCTGCTCTAATTGCTGTAAGTTTTGTGTCAACATATCAATCATAAGTCTCTTCCTTTTTCATGTGTGCATGTATTGCTATCAAACCTCTTCTGATAACTGCCTTTGCTATGTCCCAAAGGTTTTCCTATGTCAGAGTCTTCTTCGCATTGATTTCTAGAAACTTCCTAATTTCCTCTCTAATCTGGGCCAATATGCACTCTTTTTGTAATAGTTATTCATCCTTCCATCCTTTGCCTGTGTTTTCTTCATTGTCCTTTTGTTGATTTCCAGCCTTATGTCATAGTGGTCATAGAGAGAAATCTGTATGATCTCTATGTGCTTGAATTTACACAGATTTGACTTGTGTCCCAGCAGATGGTCTAATAGAAATGCTTCTTTGAATGGTCTGCAGCTAATTGTACTATGGAATTGGGCTACCACTTTACCCTCTTGTTTCTTCACTTTTTCCCTAGCCAACCAGTATTCTGTTATTTGGAAGGCAAGTTTGATGGTCTTCTCAGGGGTCACCGGTTGGTTGTGTGGTTATTGACCCGTGAGGATGGTGCTGCACTGAATGATCTCACAGGAAGTCATGGTGGTGTGAGCCAAGGTGACCTGGGGCACCGCAGAAGGTGTGCACGGGTTCCTATTGCAATGGGAGTGTTGCAGAAGGCAAGTGGGTGTGCCTACTTTGTTTTAGAGCACTGTGAATGATGGGTAGAATTAGCCTAGTCAGTTAGACCACCACATAAATTGGGAAGAGCTCCCCACAGCAGCATGGAGTGCTGGAAAGTATTGTTAGAGCTGCCTTAGGCTGTGTGAGGCACTAGAGCAGGCAGGGGGGTATTCCCTCAGCCATGTGGGACACAGAGGATTGTCAGGAGCATCCTCAGCCACACCGTGCTCTGGGTGGACGGCAGGCATAATTGCCCTAGGCTAAGGGGAGTGGCTTAAAGGTCAGCAGTGGTATGTGAGAGAAAAGGGAAAAGAAAATAAAAATCTGAGCCCGCTGAGACTGTGTGGGGAAACAAAGAAGGGAGAGAAACAAAAGTAAAGATCTAGCTGAGCGTCAATCACCTAACCATAGGGCTGGAAGTGCTTAAACCCTGCCCAGAAGCAGTGGCAAGCTGTGGATGTGTTGAAGTAAAGACCTTGAGCTGATCAAAATAGGCCAGCTCTGTTAGAGACTGTCGTGGCACTAAGGCTAAACTTTAACTGGCCTTCACATTGGTAAGTCCAAAGCCCCAAACTCCTCAAAACCTAATGGATCTGTGCTACTTATCCTTATGATGCTTCTCCTGTCACCTGGCAACATGGAATTTTCCTTTCAGTTGGTCTCCTGTGCAGATGTATGCCAAGTCCCTCTGGTATGTGTTACTCGGTTGCCATCTTGCTGTGCAATATGTCTTATGGGAACGACACAGGCACCCAACCTTTACTATGATTTGGGGGACCTGATTAGAAGACTAAATGACCCAAGGAGAGACGGCTGCCTTTGTCTTCGTGTGTATTCATTTAGTAGTGGATTCATATAATCTCTCCTTCTGAGATTGACTAATTTCACTCAGCATAGTCATTTCCAGTTCCATCCATATCATGAGGAGTTTTGTGCTTTCATCACTGTTTTTTTTGAGTGCATAGTATTCCATCATGTGTATTCACCAGAGTTTTCTAGTTAGTGAACTGAAATGGGCTACTCTTGCCATTTCGAATCAGAAAATCACACATTTTACTGTGCTGAGAATGACATAACCAAGAGGAATAACATGGCATTCATCTTCAAAAATTACATTGCAAGATCTATCCTGAAGTTCAATGCTATCTGTATTAGGATTATATCTATCCATGTTCAAAGAAATCCAATCAATACAACTATTATTCAAATTTATGCATCAACCACTAAAGCTAATGGATCAGAAATTTCAGTCTGAAATTGATCAAATATGCAATCAAGATGCACTGCTAATTATTGGTGACTGGAGCAGAAAGTTTTGAAATGAAGATGGAACATTACTTGCAAGATATGGTCTTGGTGATAGAGATCATATTATAGACTTTTGCAAGGGAAACAACTTGTTTACCTTTCTTCAACAACATACATGGACTTTTCCAGATAAAATACACAGAAATCAAATTGGGTACATCTATGGGCAGAGATGCTGGAAAAGCTTTTAGTAACTAAAAGCAGGCTTGTAGGACAGGCTATCAGTTTCACATATGTAAGTTCAGGTTGAAGCTGAAGAAAATTTGAACAAGTTCATGAGCGTCTAAATGCAAGCATGAAAAGAACATCTCAAGATCAAATTTGATACATTGAACACTTATGACAGAAGTGTTTTTGATGGCATCAAGGACATAACTTATGAAGAAAGGAAAATATTATTAAAAGCATAGAAAAGAAATAAGAGATTATTGTGGATTTAAGAAGAGACTCTGAAACTGGCTTTTAATCATGAAATTACTAATGTAATGGGAAGAAACGATGAAGTCAAATAGCTGAACAGAAAATTTAAAAGAGCAGCTCCAGGAGACAAAGTGAAATATGATAGTGAAATGTACAAAGATCTAGAGTTAGAAAACCAAAAAGAAATAACATATTCAGCATATCTGAAACTGAAAGAACCAAGAAAAAATTAAAGCCTCCAGTAAAAACATTGGGAGATTCCAAGGGGCAAAATATTGACCAATGCAGGAAGCACCAAAAGGAGATGGAAAGAATACACAGTCACTGTGGCAAAAATAATTAATCAATATTCCGCTATTTCAGGTGGTAGTATATGAGCAAGAGCAATAACAAAGGGGCTGAGCCCCAGTGGTGCAGTGATTGTGCGCGGGACTGCAGCCCACTGGGATGGAGGTTCAATTCCAGCAGCGGCTCCACAGGATCAAAGGCTGGGCCTCCTACTCCCACCACCAGAGGGCAGTGATGCCCCCTAAAAAATCCAAAAACAAACAAAGACAGAACAAAATATCACATCAATGTGAATGAAGGGGCATGCAGAGTGGAGATCCAAAGCCCATCTGTAGATTTTTGGACATCCCTTACAGAAGGGTCGCAGGGAGGAGAAGAGGCAGTCAAGGTACAGTAGAGCACTAATGAAATCTATGACCTTCCTCTAGTTCTTTAATGCTTCTTACCCCCCACCCCATCTTGTCCCCAATTTGACTTTACAAATCAGATAAGACCAGAACATGCACACTGCTACAAATAAGGGCTGGAATCACAGGAAATCCAGGAAAGATAAACCCCTCAGAACCAATAATGACAGTACAGATGCCAGGAGGGACAGGGAAGGGAGGGGGAGGAAAGGGTAACTGATCACAATAATCTACACGCAGCCCCATCCCAGAGGGATGGACAAAAGAAAAATAGATGAAGGGAGACATCAGTCAGAATCAGACATGAAAAAAATTTTTAAAAATTATTAAGGGTTCATGAGGGAGGGAGGGTGGAGAAGGTGAGAAATGAGTTGATACCAAGGGACCACATAGAAAGAAAATATTTTGAAAATGATGGGAAAATGATGATGGGAACATACGTACAAATGTGCTTGACACAATAGATGTTATGTGTGAATGATGACAAGCCCCAAACAAAATCGATTTAATAAAAAAAGAAAAAAGAAAGCTATTACCTCACATGGATCCATAATCAATGATCATGAAACCAGTAGTTAAGAGATCAAAAAAATCATTCATTGCATTGGATACATCTACTACACAAGACCTCTTTAAAATTTTGAAATACAAGAGTGTTACCTATGGACCTGGCAGTACCTGACCAAACCATTACATGTTCAATCACCTGATGTGCACGTGAAAGTTGGACACTGAATAAGGAAGACTGAAGAAGAATCTATGCGTTTGAATAAGGGTGTTGATGAAGAGTTTCGAAAGTACGACAGACTACCTAAAGAACAAACAAATCTCTCCTGGAGATGGAACAGTCAGAAGGGTCCTTAGAGGAAAGGATGGTGAGAATTTGTCCCATGCACTTTGGACATTTGTCAGGAGAGACCAGTCCCTGAAGAAGGACATTATGCTTGATAGAGTAGAGGGGAAGCCAAAAAAAAAGGAAGGCTCCCGACAAGATGAATTGACACAGTGACTGCAATAGTGGGATCCAACATAAGAACAAATGTGAGACTGGCACAGGCCTGAGTGGTGTTTTTTCTGTTATACTCAGGGTCGATATGAATCAGAATCAACTATATGATATCTAATAAGAAGAACCAGGTTTTTCAATCTAGTCTTCAACTGGTGGGCATTTGAGTTACTCCCAACTTCTTGCTACTGTAAACTGTGCTTCGATGAACATGGGAGAGGATATGTCTGCTCCTGCCTCTTAATTTGTCCAGGTCTTTGCTCAGCAGAGGAATTGCTGGGCCATGTGGCATATTTCAGGAGCAACAAAGCCCACTATGGAAGAAGCACACCAGTTTGGGAGGAATCATGTATTAGGCATCAAAGAACAAAAATCATCATTGTGTACCCACCCTCCCGATACAATTGCTGAAGACAAAAAATGGGTGCATAGGCAAGCATGGTGGAGAAAGCTTATGGTGCCCAGCTATCGAGTGATAAAATATCTGGGGTCTTAAAGGCTTAAAAGTAAACAAGTGACCAGCTAGCGCAGAAGCAGCAAAGCCCACATGGAAGAAGCACACCAGCCTGTATGATCATGAGAGATTGAAGGGAGTAGGTATTAAGCATCAAGGAACAAGAATCACATCACTACAAATGAGGGGGAGTGCAGAGTGGGGGCCCAAGACCCATTTCTGGGCAATTAGACATCCCCTTACTGAAGGGTCATGGAGTAGAGAGGGGGAGCCGATTACAAGGATCTACACAAAAACTCCTATTTGGAGGGAGGACAGCAGAAGAGTGGGCGAAGGGAGACATCGGGCAATGTATGATATGGCAAAATAATAATAGTTTGTGAAATATCAAGAGTCAGTGAAGGAGAGGGGAGCAGAGAGGAAGGGAAACATGAAAAACTGATGTCAAGGGCTCAATTAGAAGAGCAGATGTTTTGAGAAAGATGACGAAGCAGGCATAGAAAAGTACTTGACACAATATATGTATGGATGGATTGTGATAAGCCCCCAATAAAATGATTTTAAAAAGTTAAAAGGGAAAACAGTTATTTTTATTTCATTTTTAAGTCCTTTTATTGGGGGTTCATACAACTCTTTTCACAATGTGTACATAAATCCATTGGATGTCAAGCACATCTGTACATCCACTGCCCTCATCATTCTCATAACATTTGCTTTCTATCCAAGCCCTTGGCATTGGCTCTTCATTTTTCCCCTTTTTTTTGACCCCCAATAAACCCTTGATAATTTATAAATTATTATTACTTTGTAATCTCTTATACTGTCCAATGTCTCCCTTCACCCACTTTCCTGTTGTTTGTACCCCAAGGAGGAGGATGTAGATCCGTATACACAGTTTCCCCTTTCTACCCCACCTTCCCTCCACCCTCCAGGTATCTCCACTCTCACCACTGGTCCTGAAGGAATCATCTGTCCTGGATTACATATGTTTCCAGTTCCTATCTGTGCCAATGTATATCCTCTGCTCTAACCAGATTTGTAAGGTAGAATTGGGATCATGATAGTGGGAAGGAGGAGGCATTGAAGAAATAGAGGGAAGTTGTATGTTTCATCATTGTTACACTGCACCCTAACTAGTTTCTCTCCAACATGCGACCCCTCTGTAAGATGTCTGCTACCTACAGATGGACTTTGGGTCTGCAACCTGTATTCCCCTCATTTACACTAATAAAATTTTTAGTTCCTTGATTCCTGATATCTGATAGGGAAACAGTTTTATCAGTCCCTAAAATTAATCACTATTCTCAAGGATGTGACTAAAGTTTATTTTTGTACCTCCTTACTGGCATTCTTAACAAACAAAACAGAATTTCCTGCTAGGGAGTCAATCCCAACTCACAGTGACTCTGTGGGTTTCCAAGACTCTATCTAAACTTTTGATGGGAATAGCAAGCCTCATCTTTCTCCCATTGAACAGCTGATGGTCTCAAACTGCTGACCTTGGGATTAGCAGCCCGAGGTATATTGACTGTGCCATTAGAGCTCCTGGGCACTAGTGACCAAGTTTTGGGAATTTAATAGCTTTATAAATTGTGTGATTGGTCTTGCTTATGACTATGGGTTATAGCCCACGATAGCTTATGGTTTTAAGAAGAGTGGATGTACGTCTGAGCTATTTTGTAGCAAAGCCCACTCCAACTGTCAACTCCAATAAACCAGCAAGCTGCCATCAAATCTATTTCAGCTCACGGTGACCTCATGTGTATTACTGTAAATTCATGCCTCATAGGGTTTTCAATGGCTGATTTTGGGAATGTAGATTTCTAGGCTTTTCTTCTCAAGTGTCTTTAGGTGGATGTGTTAGTCCACCTAACACATCCTAGAGAAACAAATTTCATAGACACGCATATGGATATAAGGAAAGGGTTTATATACAAAAGGAATGGAACACTGAGAAAGCATCCCAACCCAGTCCAGCTCAAAGTCACAAGTCTGATATTAACTCATATGCCTGACGCCAGTCTATGTCTCCTTCTGACTCACGAAGTCACAGGTCAATAGGTGCAGAATCCCAACACTAGCAGGGGTCTCCCCATGGCTCCTCGCTTTCAGGGCTCAGGGTCCATCAACAGCATCCAGTGGTGACAGAAGCAACTCATCGCTGGCAGGGGTCTCCAGGTGGCCTCTCCAGCTTCAGAGGTCTGGCTCCATCAGGGCAAAGCCGTGTGGCTTCTCTGGCTCCTCAGATGCTGCCAGCTTGTCTTGTCCGTGATTAATCTTCTCTGAGACTAACTCCCAACAACTAGGGAGATAGCTTCTCATCTCCATGAGGAAAACATCGCGAGATTTCCCAGAAGTCTCAGGAGAAAACCATGCCCCCACAGAGGCCTCATTAGCTACTCAATGACTATCTCCAGATTAACAGACTAGACTCCACGTCTACATCTCAATCATGAAATTAACATAAGCATATGATTGCCACAGTGGACTGGGTTTCTAACCTTTGGGTAAGCAGTCAGGCTCCTTAAACATTTGCTTCACTCAGGAATTGCTCATAAAAAACAGGTTGAGCATCAACAGATTCAAGAGAGACAGGGGTGACTTACTCAAGATACTACTGATCAGAGGGAGCTTTAGGACTATGCAGTGCTCTTTCCCGTGGCAGGTCAGTTATTTTCAGTCCAGCTTTTAAGAGCTAACCAGAAAAGGAGAATAGAAGGCTTTCTAGGACACCAGCATTTGGAAGAGATTGAAATTGCTGTGCCTTTTATATACTAGATTGAGACTGTGATTTGGACACATTCAAAGTTGCAAATAGAATGGTAACTGTGGGGTCCTACAAGAATTGTATCATTACTAAAAGGACGGGAGCTTTGAAAGGACAAATTCAAAGAAGATCTACTTGGAGCACTTGTCCACATGTGGGACAGGTAGGAGGGGAGGAGTGACAGACAGACTAGGAGTCGGGTGGGGTGTTGAGTTCAGAGAGACATGTACACACAGATGGTTGTGGAGGTAGTCAGAGACCTTTGACTGCAACTGTTAGGAGATGACTCTGTCCCTGTGCCCAAAACGACAGTCTTTCACTTTGGGACTGAAGAGTTGTGCCTGACATCCCCATTTACAAAAGACTGCTCCTCCACCCTGCCACATCCCTACCTGAAGCCACCATCACCACCCCCAATTTGTAGTGGGGGTGTACCCGTGAAACCAGGATATCCTTGTTTTTAATAATTCCTTTCCTACAAGGGGAGAAAAGAAAAATATATACAAAAGAAAAAAAACTACAAAATGAAGTCAAATCCTTCCTCTGTACAACAAAATCAGAGTGATCACTCAAAGTAGAATATGCAAACCTGTGCTGAAGAGATAGCGTGAAGGCTCTCTTTCCTGTCCATGAAGTAACATACTGATGGTACTTCAGACAAGCAACACAAGTCTTGCAGTGCTCAAGAGTGAGGTACTCAGCTACACTCTTAAAAAATCGGAGGTTTGCCCACCTGCAAGCACTTCACAAGAAAGGCTTGTCCATGTGCGTCTGAAAGGCCACAGCTGTGACAGTCCTATGGCGGGAGGGCGGTTCCACTCAGACATTCATGAGGTGGCCACGAATCAGAGGTGACTGACTCAGTGGCAACTGGTAGGTAAGCAACACTATCTACAGCCCTTGGCACAAATACTCTCATTTGTGTTTGTTGGCTTGATATTTGTGCTGGTGATGGTCCAGAGACCTCTGGAGGAGTATGATTATAATTTGCCTCCACATACTCACCCCACTAATATTGTGACTTGCAAACAATCCATTAGCTGAATACATGGTTCTTAGTGATAATAAAATGCAAATCTATCATTTTTCTATTTTTAACATTGCATCTTAATAAAAGTTACTGATTTACTTCCTCTGCACTGCATTTCCATATGTAATCCCTTAAGCCTTTTAGTTAAATCCTCACTATTAACAGAAGTATAATTTTAATCTGGATTATCATGAGCCAACACAGATTTGGAACACAATTGGTTGATGAAAACCAGAGAGATATAAAACTAGCAGAGGCTCAATCTTGGCCTCTCCAGCAGATCGTAACTGCTGATGATTTGATCTTTCATGCTACCATTTATTTAATTAAGTGTATACATTCTGAAATACCAAATCCACAACCATTGTGTGCACTGATTCATAGCGACACTATGTAACCAGAGGTTTTCCTGACTGTAAATCTTGCTCCTGCTGAGTAGCGGATCGGCTTGGCTCATGAACATGCTGTTAGTATCTCAATCAAACCAAACTCAAGCAAACCAAACCCCCCAGCGTCACAGAGTCAATTCCAACCATAGCCCCTGCATATGGTTTTCTGAGACTGTAAATCTTTATGAGGGCAAGTAGCCCCATTCGTCTCACTTGGAGTGGCTGTTGGGTTTGAGCCACCAATCTTACAATTAGCAGTCCAACTTTTACAGGGCACCCAGGGCTAGGTATTATAAAATGAATCAGATTAGTTATGTAGGTGAGAAGCCTCCAGCCTGACATCTGACCGACAGGGTTTGAACTCACCTGCCTCTGCCACTGCGAGAGTCATTTCCCTGATGTAAACCTCTCAATGGAAACACCTAGAAGCTTTGCTTGTTTTGCTTCTCTAGAGAACCCTGCCTGCAGCACCCCTCCATGGTGCATCCATTTACATCACAATATTACAAAAATAGATCCTTTGTCATCTGGTTCCTGCCCACTCACGGTGCACACAGTTCACCCTTGGCTACAGACTGAAAGGCAGTGGCTTGACTTTACGCAGTGGCACCATGGAATGAAGGTCGATTACTGTACAATTCTTGGGTTGCAAAAATCTATGGAGTACAGCTCTACTCTGATATATATGAGGTTGTCATCACAAGGTGGGTGCAGGCACTGGAGTTTGTAAGCCTACACCTCATGCATCCCAGTTAAATTGTTTTAGGGCCACGGGCGTGGGTGTTTTTATCTGTCCCTGGTGGTAAAGCACTTAGCTTAAACTGAGATCTGCAAGGTCAGCAGCTTGCAAGCTTTCCAGTCAGCCCACAGGAGAAAGACAGGACTTGCTTCTCCCACAAAGTGCTACAGTCTCAGAAACTCCCAGGGAAAGGTCTCCTCTGTCCTACAGGGTCGGGTCGCTGTTAGTCAGCATGCACTCCATGGCAATGAGTTTGGTTTTCCCTACCTTGCAACCCCTGGGTCCTGCAAATGATCAATAGCCTCAGCTGCTAATAAAAATGTTGGCAGTTCCAGTCGACCCAAAGTCCATCCAATCCAGAAAGTCCAGTAACTCATTACCCCCACCCCCAAAAGTCAACCATAGAAAACCCTGGTAACACAATGGTATTCAACATCACAATGTTGCCAGAGGTTGGAATCACTCATTGGCAACGGACTGACTCTTCCCTTTAAGAACCGTTGATCTGGGCTGGGTGGGTGTGCTTCACATTAGGTTTGGTTTGTCTTAACTGATTTCTTCACTGTCTGACAATGAAGTCTGAGGGTGGAATAGGCAGACCCAGGCCAGAGGACATAGGATGCCTCACTTTAGGCAAGGCTGAGCCCTGTCCTTGAACAGAAACCTTGGCACTACGGTCTGTTGGACACTTGATAAAATGTTCACAAAGTTAATATTAGGTGTTATGCTGATGTACTACATTACATGTTCAGCTGCTAGTCACAAGGTCAGTGGTGGGAAACCACCAGCTGCTTTTTGGGAGAAAGATGAGGCCTTCTGCTTCCATAAAAATGTATAGGACCTGAAACCCAAGGGGCACTTCTACTCTGTCTTATAGGATTGCTGTGAGTCAGAATCAACTCTGCAGAATCTACTCTCTGCAAGCAGTGAGTAAAGCTACTACTGTGCTTCTCCTTTGGTTTTTGTTTCTCTTATATTGGTCCCTGATACCAGTGACTCAGGAACAGGTCAAGTCTGTTGGCATCAGCCTGGTCTCTGCCCTTCCCACAACCCTAGAAGTAAGAGCCTCGCTCATTGGACCCTGGCTTCCTTCTCTCCTCAGTCAGACTTTCCAATTCCTGACATTGGTTCCAAGCTTCTGATAACTGCTTCTCCTATGTGAATTTGTGATCCTTTGAGGAGTCTTTCACTTGGCAAGTTTTAAATCCTCTGAGAATGACTTAATTTTTAGCTGTGAACATTCTCCTGACATTCTGTGCAGCTTCAGAAGGTCACAAATTCAGAAGGTTACACACTGGGCTCTCTAATCAGCCCTGCATCTCCATAAGTCACAGCAGAGGGATAGGGAGACTTCACCTTGAACTTCTATCCTACGTTGCTTGCCATAGGAAGAAATGGAGGGTGTAGAGGCCACATCTACATCCTACAGAATGGCAATGCCAAGCTCCCACCAGTCGTGACTCAGCAGGAAGACAAGCAGGTGGAACCACCACTATGGACCTCACAAATGACCACCAGTCAAATCCTTGTCCACAGCACTGCTGCACCTACATTCTGAAGTTTGGGCGGGGGGGGGGCAGACATCAACTGCACAGTTTGCAATGGTCTTAAAACAGCAAGAGTGAAAATCATATTTTAGCACTGGCTGAAGCCAGGTTACTTCTTTTTTGAAGATGTTTCTGTACTGTGATTTAAAATCTGACTCATTCTTCTCCCCCTGATTGTTAACAGACACAGGCAAATATATGTCTATAGTACATTTATATGTATGCATACACACACACACATATATATATGAGGCAGGTTGTTTTTATGTATGAAAGTTCTCATCAGTCTCATCTTCATTATTCATAGTCAGGTTTGGGGAAGAGGGATTTTGTGTGATATTTGTTAGCCCTCTTTATACATTCTGAAATGAATACTCAAAGTTCTGCTTAAAATTCCTCATTACCTTATAGCCCTACCAGTTCTTGATACCAGAGGAGGCAAGGAATTGTTCTTACATGAGGAAGCAGCTGTCTTCAGTCAAGAGGACAAAGTCAAGGTAGATCTGCCTGACTGAAATCTATACACCAATAGCCGAATGGTCAGAACCTGTCTAACTTCAGGGGGCATAATAGGAATCAAAATCAAGTCACAGTTGGTCCTTCTACTCTCCAACCTTTCCCCAATCCTGACGCCAGCTCTGTCCTGACAGAAATGAAACGACTCCTAAGTGCTTAGAAAGATGGGCCTTTCTATTCCAGGAAAAAGGTGCCATCTTGGAAACTTACAGGGACAATTCTACTCTGCCCTACAGGGTCACTGTGAGTTGGGGCATAATGACAGTAAGTTTTTTAACTGTTTAGGAATACTCATGGCATAGCTGTTAACACATTGGGCTTTTAACTGTAGGGTCAGCAGTTTCAAATTGCCAGCTACCCTGGGGGAGAAAGACAGGGTTTTCTACTCCTATTCAGAGTTTCACTCTCAGGAACTTGTAGGGGACAATTCTATCCTGTCCCAGAGGGTCACCACAGATCAGCATTGTCTCAGTGGCAGTCAGTCTGACTCTTGGTTAAGTGCTCAGAGCAATGCCAGGAGAATGGAAAATGCTTGCTAAACATGAACTCTTGTTATTAATTCATTTCACCCAAGGGCCCTTACGTGACCAGGACATCTGTTAGGTGACTTCTCAAGTGCTTCAAGGAATCTGCCCCCTGTGTTGTCTGCCTTGCCACCCCCACACATTTCCCACCACAGTTGCTTGTGACTCCTCTGGGATCAGAGAGCACGTCTCCTTTTCACAGGGATATCCCTATATTCCTGGTAGAAGGTCAAGACGTTTTGCTATCTAATGAATAAGGATGCAAAATGATACCATATTGCATATCGCTACCTGCGTTTGCTAATTCTCCACTTTGGGAGCTAGTTCTGCAGTGCTAGAGCCTTCAATAAGTACACGATTGCAACTATCTATATTCTTGTTGGAATCACGAAGTATTCCTACTCAAGTAGTGTGTAACCCCAAAACGTATTTGTTGGAATTCTAACCACTAACCCGGTGGCTACCATCCCTGTGTCATGTTTATTAGACCCTATCAGTGTAGGGTGTGTCTTAAACCAATCCTGTTATGAAAGAAGCACAAGGAGCCCAGAAGCAAGAAAGCACAGATCTCTACCCATCTCCTGGGGGCAGGCAGATGACAGAAGAGGTACAAAGAACCAGGTGCAGAGGCTGCAAAGAGTAAAGACCTTCCCCCAGAGCGGAATGGAGGCTTTCTACCTTGCCCACTCAGTTCAGGGACATCATGACTATGCGATCACGCTCGGCAATAGCGAGCAATGAATCCACTGGATTCCAGGATCTGGTGGAAAATAGTGGTAGTTAGACAGAACATGAATCTGGGTGGTTTGGGAGGCCCAGACTGGTTGCAGTAGCTAGCCACTATGCTTTGAAAATGAATGTGGGGCCCAGTTTGACTGTTCACTGCACCTGATATGAAATTCACCATTTTCTAGTGAGTGGTGTGCTGGCAACTATTTAAAATCTGGCTCTCCCAGGGAAAAGCCCCAATTTGTGCATTTGCTAAGTTTTGTGCTATAAATACTCTACAATTGCTGATTCCTTGCTACCTACCTGACATCAATCTGACACCGCAATTTCCCGAAGCATTAACCTTACGCTTTTGCACGCTGGTACAAGCTGGCTGCAGCACACACCACAGTTTCATTAGGTGGATAGTAGATGGCGGGGAGCCTATTTTCATGAATAAGCGAATGATTCATTTGAAGGCTGGCCACACTGTCTGTGACAACAGAGACGTGCCTGGCTCTGTCACGCGAATTATCTGCAGGCTTGTTCCCTTTCCCCCACATGTTGTCCCCCCTACATTAAACTGTGGTCTGAAAGGTCAGTGGTTCAGAAACCACCCGCTTCTCCTTGGGAGAAAGATAGGATGTTCTACTCCCATCGAGATTTATTGTCTCAGAAAGTCACAGGACCAGATCTACACTGTCCTAAAGGGTTAATATGAGTTGACATCAACTCAATGGCAGTGAGTTTTGTTTTTGTATTTTTGAAGTAAGTACACCTTAGTCCCAGGAAAAAGAGATCTTTGTGACACACACACTCACTCACTCACTCAAAAGGAGCTGCACTTCAGAGGGAAGACCCACACACTGGCATCTTCCTTTCAACTTCACATGTAGTTTCTTGATGAATTGGGTGAATTGCTGAACCTCTATGTGCTCGAGAAGAAAGGGTGGAATGGATAATACCTTGCTGATTAATGAGAATTAAGAATGCTCTATGAGCTGAAAAGCACTATGATTTCAAGTGTACTTACTCAAATAAAATCTATGGCCCAGATCAAGTACTAATTTTCCCATTCTTTAGATTTCTGTAGTGCTGTATTTTTTAATCCTTCATAAGTAATTTTTTCCACTTGAAAATAATACATGGTAAAATATGGTCAACACACATGTAGGAGCTAATGCACTGTTGTGAAATGAGCTGTGATGAAAGACCCTGAGCCTTTCAGAGACCAAACAACCAGTACGGCATGAGAACTCCAGCGTGCTTTAGATAAGCTCTTTTCTTATTGGAAGACTGGTATATGATATAAGATTCTTCCCTTGGAACTGATATCACCCAGATTAACCTGGTCTACGTGTAGAGTGAAGAATTTATTGCACATGAAACCAAATCGTGCAGAATATTCGGATGGAACTAAGCTGTGGGATGTCCTAAGACCTAAACACTCTCACTTCTCTTCATTTAGCCTTGCATTCCTTCCTGGCTGCTTCTCCTCACTAGAAGCTCACTGTCTTGGGTGGCTCCTTCCTGGAGCCTTTAACACCTACATTCTCGCAACCTTCAGTCCAGAAGCAGATTTTCTCTCCTTGAGTTACAGAAAAAAAAAAATCTCGAGGGGGCTGATTGTTTAGTTGAACCGAGTCAGATACCCTCCTGTGGATTCAAGGTTGTTGCTGTTCGGTACAGTGAGTTGGTTCTGGTCCATAGCAAGTTCATGCACGACAGAACCAACCCCAATCAGGCCTGCACACTCTTCACAATTGTCCTAGGTCTGAGTCCATTGTTACAACCATTGGGTCAATCCATCTTGAGGAGCTTTCTCTTTTGTGCTGTCCCTCTGCCTTCCCGAGCATGTTCTCCTTCTCCAGGGACTGATTTCTCCTGACAATCTGCCCAAAGATAGACTCTTGCTACTATTGCCTCTAAGGAGCATTATAGCTCTATTTCTTCCAAGACAGATTCACTTGGTCTTTTCATAGTCTATGGTACTTTGAATATTCCTCTCCTTCAACACCGTCATTCCTTATTCAATGTTCACCTTCCACATGCAGGTAAAACAATTGAAAATACCATGGCTTAGGTTAAGTGTACCTTAGTCTTCAAAGTGACATCCAGCTTTTTCAATACTTTAAAAAGGTCTTTTTGTTTTGTTTTGTTTTTTGGGCATCACTGCCCTCTGGTGGTGGGAGCAGGAGGCCCAGCCTTTGCTGCCGTGGAGCCGCTGCTGGAATTGAATCTTATCCCAGTGGGCTGCAGTCCTGTGCACAACCACCGTGCCACCAGGCTCAGCCCACTTTAAAAAGGTCTCTGCAGCAGATCATCTTTTGATTTCTTGATGGCTGCTTCCATGGACATTGTGAATCCAAGCAAGAGAAAAGCCTTGACAACTTTAATTTTTCTGTTTATCATTATGTTACCTGTTGGTCCAATTGTGAAGATTTCTGTTTTGTTTTGCCTTGCCTTCTTTACATTGATCTGTAAACCATACCGAAGGTTGCGATCTGACCTTCATCGGCAAGTGCTTCATCTCCTCCTCACTTGCAGCTAACAAGGAAAGTTGTGTCATCTGCATATCACAGGTTGTTAATAAGCTTCCCTCCAACCCTGATGCTGCATTCTTTTTTAGACAATCCAGCTTCTCTCATAATTTGCTTAACATATAGAATGAGTAAGTGTGATGAGAGGATACAATCTCACCACACAGATTTCTTGACTTTAAACTATGCAGTGTCCTCTTGTTCTTGAACAACTTTTTGAACAACTGCTTCTTGATCCATGGGCAGGTTCCACATGAGCATAATTAGATGTTCTGAAATTAACATTCTTCTCAAGGCTATTCACAATTTGCTATGCTCCACAGAGTTGAATGCCTATGCATCATCAAAAAACACACGTAAACATCTTTTTATGATTCCCTGTTTCCAGCCAGGATCCGTCTGACCTCAGCAATGATATCTCTTGTATCAAGTCCTCTTCTGAATTTGGCCTACCCCCCTGACATCACCCTCTCAATGTACTGCTGCAACCACTGCTGGATAACTTTTAGCAAAATTTTACTTGCATGCAATATAAATGATATTACTTTACAATTTGTCCATTCTGCTGAGTCCCTTTCTTTGGAAAGAGTATAGATATTGTGATAGGTAATTTTGTTATGCCAACATGGTCAAAGAAGATAGGAAGATTTGTTATGACAACATGACCAAGGAATACATGAGCTTGATCACAAGGGAGATATAAACGGCTCAGTAAGCCCCACCTTGCTCTCTTGCTCTTGGATTTTCCCACCAGCCAGCTGCCTTGTTTGTCCTGTGCCTCAATCTGCAAGCTATACCACTGATAGAACGCCAAATCCGTGGACTGTCTCACTGTGAGTTGAGGTTCCTTCAAGTCCTGCTTCACCACACTCCTGGAATATACATCTCTTGAGCTGGGGATTGTCGGACCCTGTCATCAGGCGGACTGTTGGTGACCTGTCTTGCTGTTTACTCTACAGAGGACTACTTGGTGACCCTCAACACTTGGACTGCCAGTGTGCTAGCTGTCTCACACAAGTGAGTTGCACTGAGTCATTTGTACTGCTTTATAGATTAGTTAACTTTATTTCTTATGTTAGATATCTTTCTATCTATATAAGTATATAGAGAGAATTATTAGTGTCCTGGTTTTGATTCTCTAGAGAACTCTCACACAGAAATGGATCTTTTCCAGTCAATTGGTAAGTAGTCTGTGCTCCATCAGCTTGTTGAAACATTTCAATTAGTATTTCCTCAATTCCTGCAATCTTGTTTTAGGCCTAAGTTTTCAGTGTTGCTTGGACTTCTTCCTTCAGTACAACTGACTTTGGATCATATGTTACCTGTTGAAATGGTTGAATATGGACTAGTTCTTTTTGGTGCAGTGGCTGTGCATTCTTTCCAGCTTATTTTGATGCTTCTTGCATAATTTAATATTTTCTCATAGAATCTCTCAGCACTACAATCCAAAACTTGAATTTTTTTTTTCTGGAGTTCTTTCAGTTGAAGACATGCTGAGCATGTTCCTTTTGTTTTTGGTTTTCTAACTCTAGGTCTTTGCACATCCCAGTATGACATTTGACTTAGCTTTCTCCAGCTGCCCTTTGGTATTTTTTACTCAGATCTTGGAGTGCACTATTTTTTCCATTTGCTTTAGTGACTCTAAGATTAAGAGCCAGATTCAGAATCTCTTCTGACATCCACTTTGATCTTTTTCTTTCCTGTCTTTTAAATAACCTTCTGCTTTCCTCATGGGTGATGTTCTTCTTTTAAAAAATCCTTTTATTGGGGGCTCATACAACTCTTATCATAATCCATACATAAGTCCATTGTGTCAAGCACATCTGTACATCTGCTGCCCTCATCATTCGCACACGTTCACATTCTATCTAAGCCCTTGACATCAGTTTCTCATTTTCCCCCTCCCTCCCTGCAACGCCCCATCATAAACCCTTGATAATTTATAAATTATTATTACTTTGTCATATCTTACATTGTCTGAAGTCTCCCTTCAACCACATCCCTATTGTCTGGACCCCAGGGAAGAGGCCATATGTAGGTCCTTATAATTCGTTCCCGCTTTCCACCCCACCTTCTCTCCACCCTCCCAGTATTGCCAGTCTTATCACTGGTCCCAAAGGGATCATCTGCCCTGGATTTCTCATGCTTCTGACTCCCATCTGTGACAATGTACATCCTCAGGTCCAGCTGGATTTGTAAGGTAGAATTGGGATCATAATAGTGGAAAGGAAACACTGAAGAATTAGAGGAAAGTTGTATGCTTCATCATTTCTACACTACACCCTAACTAGTTTGCTTTCTCCCTATGACCCCTCTGTAAGGAGAAGTGTGTTACCTACATGAACTTTGGGTCTCCAACCTGTACTCCCCCTAATTTACGCTAATAGAATTTATAGTTCCTTGATGCCTGATGCCTGTTATCTTAGACACCTGTGATCACACCGACTGATGTGCTTCTTCCACGTGGGCTTTGTTGCTTCTCAGCCAGATCGCCGCTTGTTTCCCTTCAAGCCTTTAAGACCCCAGACACGATATCTTTTGATAGCCAGACACCATCAGCATTCTACAGCACCATAGCATATGCACACTTTCGTCTTCAGTGATCGTGTCAGGAAGGTGAGCAACAGGAAATGCCAATTTAATAGAAAAAAGTGTTTTTGCATTGAGGAAGTACTTGAGTGGAAGCCCAATGTCCATCTGCTGCCTTAATACTGAGCCTATAATATGTGCATATAAATATTTCCCTTTCATCAGATATAAACATATTAAACTATGTACATGCCTATATTTAGACCTCTACAAATGCCCCTTGCCTCATATTTCCTTCCTCTTGTTCCTTATACTTCCCTCCTGTCCCACCATCATGCTTAGCCTTCATTTGGGTTTCAGTAATTTCTCCTGGTTAACCTACCCTTGATCAAACCCTACCAGGCCTCTCAGTCCTTCCTTGCCACTGATTTGGATCAACCCTTGTCCCTGGGTTGGTCATCACCACCTCCTTTCCCCCAATTCCTCTTCTCCCATAGCTCCCCCAAACCATCAGTCCCATCGTTTTCTTCTCCAGACTGATCATCTAGCCTATCTGCTCTAGATAGACCTGCAGGTGATACTGTGTACAAAAACACAAGACATAGCAAGATGAAATGACAAAATAAAAGGAAACAATGTCAACAACAAGAAAAAAGAACCAATGTCCAGAAAACATAGCTAGATAAATAAAAATAGTAAATAATTCAAGGTCTGCTTGTTGATCCCTAGGAACAACCTCCGGTCAAGTCCGATGGGGTTCCACCCCTTGGCCTATTCCTTCTTAACCATCTGTTGTTAGTCTGGAAGCTGCTAAAACTTGTTCACAGCCAGTGACCTTGTTGACATGTGAAAGACAAGTGATCTTGATTCTAGCATCACAGCCACATACAAACCATCAGTTTGACAAATGGACAGAAAAGTGATGGGAAGCCAGTGTAGTGGAATCTGTTACTAGAAGAAGGATGGGAACAAAGTGATTTAGTGGGAACAGAAAATAGCTGTCACTGCAAAGGAAAAGTTCCCTTTGTGCTGCCTTAAATGACCAGTAGGAGCAGGCCATCTTAACTGTGATGTTACAGAGTTCCAGAGGGAGAGAACCTCACCTGAGTCTGCTCTGGCATCCAGACCTGTCAGGGCTTATTAGGAACAATGCTGAGTATGGTCCTTTGTGTGCTAGGGAGCAATCCTTGAGAAGTGCTCAAGAAACTTCAGGGAGACAAAAGTTTGTCACTTGGGGAGTCACTGAGGAAGAGATGCTTAGCTTTAGAACACCCGGGACAGAACAGTTTCTCTTTCCAGATTGTGCCAGGGGTCAGGTTTTGAGACGTAAGTTTTAGTCTAAATCAGGATTTATCAACCTCAGTACTACAGATATTTGAGAGTAGATTATTCATTGTGGTATGTAGGTAGACTGCATATGAGTACGCAGTGTTCATTAGGTTGGCAAGGATGTTGATCAGCATCCCTGAATTTACCCTCGGGATACACTACCTCGCCTCAGTTTTAAAAACAATAATGTCTTCATAGACAATGTTTCCTGGAAAAAAGGTTACCCAAGGATGCAACCATTAGTCGAGAAGACAAGCAAACAAAGTGTCAAACAACCCAATTCCTTGTCATTGTAGAGTCAAACCCATGATGAACTCGTGTGGTGGGTGTAGAACTATACCCACCTCATTAAAGAAATTTAATGGCTGTGATTTTTGGAAGCAACTCTCCAGACTTTTCTTCCAAAGTGCCTTTGGGGAGGATTCAAGCTGCCAACCTTTTGGTGATAAGCCAAATGCAAAGCTGTTTGCACCTCTCTGAGGCTAGACTCCTTTAGTTTAGAAAAAAAAATGAGTTGCATTTTTTTCAAAAAAGAAAAAGAAATTATAAAAGATAGTCACTAGCATCTAAAAGACCAAAGGAAGTAGCACTTGCAGGATCTGCTCCAAAGGACTACTTGTGTTACCGACGATACGTGGGTGAGCCAAGAGAGCTGGTTGTCACCAATAAAATAATTTAAAAAAGAGAGAGAGAGAGAAGCAGTTGGTAAAATTATCTTTGAGATAGAACTTGAAGTAAAATTGATTTCTGTAAGTGGCTCATTTTTAAGCTGGATAAATATTGTTGTATTGTTTTTGACCCGTCTTATGACCTATTTTTACCTTAAGGCTGAAGTCCCTGGGAAACATTAAACTTGAATGAATGGATGAGTTTAATGAATGAAGTTAACATTTTTCTCTTAATGACATGTTTAAATTCATGCATTACTGATGTAGAAGTAGAGTTTTAGAAGCATCGGGTACATTAATCCACATTATACTACTGTAAAACAGTGATTAACTTCCTGTGAAAATTGATCCCACACAGATAGTTCTAAGATTAGAAACTAAAATTCAGATGTATCAGCAAGTGTTCAATTTAAATTCCATGAGAGGTGGCCTAAGCATCAGAGAATTTTCTAAACTGCCCTGCAGATGCAGTTCTACATCCAGTGGTCTATTCATTTCTTTGTAAGAGGACTTTTATCACTGAAAGGAGCTTTCATTCATTTGTTTTGGAATAAACTATTCTCATTCCATCTGAAGTGTGATTTAAAGCAGGAGAGGAGATAATTAAAGGAAATAACATTGTCGTGAGTTGCTGTTGAGTAGATTTTCAACTCATAAAGTGCCAATGAAACATAATAGAACTGCCCCACAGCCATAATCCTTATGAGAGGAAATCAAGTCTTTCCCCTGTGGACCGTCTGGGTGGATTTGAACTGCCAACCTTTCAGTTATCAGCCAAGTCCTTAACTGGTGCATCACCGTGGCTCCTGAAAGAAAACAATACATTTTCTCAACTCAGTTTCCCTTGGAAGATGGAGGTAGTTAACAGCTGTTTTTGTTAGTTGTGCCTGTCCAGTGCCCTTTGCAGTTCTTAAAGAAACCAAGCCTACTGTTGAGTAGATTCTGACTCAAGCCACGCAGTAGGTCAGAGTAGAACTACCCCAAATGGTGTCTAAGGCTTTCATGCTTACAGAGGCAGACTGCCACCTTTTATTTTTCCCACGAAGCAGGCAAAGGGTTTGAACTACCCATCTTGTGTTTAGCAGCTAAGTGCTTTAACCACGATATTGTCAGAAACCCTTTGGTAAAGTACCAGAACCTCATTAACCCCGGGGGGAGGGGGGGAACTGCTCCTTCCCTATGCTACCCAGTTTTTTTCTCCAACACACTCCCATTTCAGCATTCATGACTGGGTCAATTGTATTCTCATAATTTGAATCTTAGGTTTGAATTAAAAAAAAAAACACAGCTAACTGCTGTGGAGTTGATTCTTACTCATCGTGATCCTATAGGACAGAGTAGAGCAGCTCCTGGACTGTAACTCTATATGGAGCCCAATGTTTCACCTGTCTCCTGAGGTCACCTGGGTCATCAGAGGTCCTTTGAGCCTTAGCTAAAAGGATGTGATTCAGTTCAGCTGGACAGGATTCTCAGTATTCTGTAATGATTCTAAAGGGTGTGATCTGATGTAATTATTCTTGGTGTTAATCCTCAGCCCTCTGATGTTAATGAGGCAAAATGAGCAGCTACTTCTGCTGGAATGGGCTGTCCATAGAGTCAGTCTTCTTTAAGCTATAAGAGGAATTAAGTAAAGGAGCAGAGAGGAGAGAAACCCAACTGCCATCAAGAAAGAAGGGAAGGGGATGTGTGTCGATAGGCTTATGAACTGTGAAGTCTCATGACGCCATGACCCTACATATGCAAACCAGGGAGCCAAATCCCAAAAGAGTTTTGGTTGTACATAGCATCCTTGGTAGCTTTTTGTTTTGTAAGTGGTTGTTGTTGCTAGTGATTGTTATAAATATCTTACACTTTTGTGAATCTGCCTTTTTGATGTATACAACTGAGTGCAATGATAATAATTGGTGGAGGAAGGAGCCCTATTGGCATCCTTCTTATGTGTTGGGCTGCTAACCTGGAGGTAAGCAAGAGGAACAGTTCAAAACTACTGGGTGTTACTTGAGGGAAAGATAGTTTGCTACATCCATGTAGTATCACTGTCCAGGAAACCCACAGATGCAGTTCATTTCTGTCCTATATGGTTGCCATGAAGCAGAATTGACAAGTTTATTGTGTTCTGTTCTATTTTTTTTGTATGTGTGTGCATCCCTACCCTTAACCACTGCAGTGAATTTCTACTAGCCTGGGTTTTAGAGCTGAAATACTGAACACTTCTTTTGCAGAACCCTGAAAATACATTTGTAGAATCCCCATGTGGATTGAGTCTCCATTGAATTCCTTCTGACCAGGAAATACAAATGAGTCTTTCCTTCAGGCAGAGTGCATTAGAAGGTGGAGTATCTCAGGAAGAGTGCATTGGAAAGTGGATTACCTCTACCTTTCTCCAGCCAGCCTCAGGAACGACAGTCTCTCCTAGTGGTGTGCCTGGGTGTGTCTTAATGGAGATCTGGGGGTCCCATAGTCAGGAGTCATGCTTTATCAGTTGTGCCCTGACTACTTTAGTAATAAGGCCCTGGACCAATCTTGTCAAGTCTTCTGTCAAACATAATGTATGTGTCCCAATTATGTTTTTGTTCTCTATTCTATAGTCCCACCTGGAACTGTTATGTATTGATCTATAGCCAATCAGGAATTTGGGACCATTTCCTTTTTGTTCCACACCTTATTTAAGTAACTGTGTGTCTATGAATCCTTGAAGGGATATGACTTCATGGACATCATAGTCTCCCACATCTAGATGAGGTCTTTGTCTTGCGTTTGTCCCATTTTAGATTTAATCAATGTTCTTTTAAAACAAACAAAAAACAAAACAAAAGAAAACAAAAAAACAAAAACAAGGGGAAGGGAGTTGGCACACGGCCTCTGGGCTGAAAACTTCTAGACCCTGTGGAAGATTGAGGCCAAGCTCCAAGGAACACTGGAAGCACAGATGAAAGGCCTCCATAGGGCTGACAGAGAAAGTCTTCCACTGGACCCAGTGCTCTGAACTCAGAGGAGAAGAGATGTGTTTAGTAAAACTGCCCACTTATGGCATTTCCAGTATAGCAGCAGTCTCAACTAAGACTACAACCTCCTCTGTAATACTTGGCACTATAATCTTTTTACAGCAGCCAATCAAATACATGAAAGAAATTTCATTTTAAACTTGCATAACCTTGGTGATGTCGGAGAACCCCCTTCCTATTTTGTCTGATTTACTCAGTACAGTGTGCATGTACCAAGTACCTTTTATGTAGGAGAGGGCTTCAGACAGTTCATGGAAAAGTGGGATTAGAAGGTCATGAAACTTTCCCATGAACTACACGAAGAGGAAGGATCACACTGCCATCTTTTCAGCTACAATAAACAAAAACAATATTTGGTATAAGAGAGACATATAAGCATAAAATTTTTTTAATTTAATGGTAAAATATTCTCTCATTGCATAGTTTTTAGTGGCATTGACTCCTCATGAATAGGATGATTAACTACAAAATGTACCCACAGGTAATTGAATAAATTGACATGTTAGCTAGTCTTATTTTGTATTTTCTACTTGAAAACTAAAGACTATCAGCCAAAAATCAATTTTACTTTTGGCCTAATCACTATTGATCTGGGCTGTCCATAAATATAGTAATTAGAATTTTGGCTCAGGGACTACTTGATGTCACCACCGGTTTGTGACCAATAAACATGATATTAGCATCAAGAACCACACTTATCTTCTTCACTAAGAGGTTCGTCAGCTGTGACAGGCTCCCCCACAGTTGAATAAGGAGCTGTGACACAGCTTTCTTTTATGGTGCCATTTGAGATTGAAATCGGATCTTTCTACAGACCATTCCAGATCTTCCTCATTCTCAGAGAGCTGTTACAAATAGAGCTTTCTATAAGAGCTTTATAACATCAGGCTTCACTCTGCTCACACACCATCCGTGGACATGCTGATGATAAAAACAATGCTGCAAACACTGAGTTCTAAGACCTTCCTCAAAATATGCTGAAGTAAGCGGGAAGGAGGGGGTTCCTGCCTCAACTCTTGTCCAGTTTTCTTTGTGTCTGTATCTCTCTAGTTGTTTTAACTCTTGCCAGTTTCCTAGGCTGATGTGGTAGTTACAAAATCTGTTTGTCAACTTGAATCTATTAAGAAGGAAGGGGTCGCAGCTTGATGCCTCTCAGGTCGCAGCTTGATGACCTCATTTGGAGGTGCTAAGGCGATAAATAGCTCGCTGGGGCACACCCTCACTCTCTGAAGACATTTCTGGTGACAAGCCACATGGGGCTATGCTGATGGCACTTATAGCCCTGGAGTCACGTGAAGACCCACAACAGTGTTAAAATGCTTCGATCACCACTGGATCCACAATACTTTCTTACTCACTGGCCTGTGATCGTCCTGCAGTCAGCGTCGTTGCATGTTGTGTGAGTATGAAGAGGAATTTATAGACTCATAGTGGGCCCATGAGCTAACATCAGATTTATGGATTTGATCTGGACTGGACTGGGATGTTTACTTAATGTACAATTACCCTTAATATAAAGCTCTTTCCTGTACACACATGAATGTCTATGAATGTTTTCTAATTTACCCATCAATTTGGGGGATTCCTGATATCCCATTAATTTGGGAATTCCGATATCCTTCTATTAAACCTAGAATTGCTTAAGTTGGGCAGAGTAGTTCTATATTGCTTGCAACAAATGATCTACACACTTTTTATTCTCCCTCAGCTTATTTCTTATAACATCTTGGGATCGAAACAGAGATCATTGAATGCCCCGGCCCGCGGGACATTCGCAATGTGGATCTCTGGGTCCGGAGCCTGGAAGACGAAGATGGGCAGGGGACGCGAAGAATGGAGGCAAGACAGGTTTCTGATCAAGCCTCGTTTATTGGGGCAAAACTCAGGGTATATAAAGCCAATGGTCACAGCTTATGTTAATGAGGTAGAGTCAACAGAGGCCAATCCTGGCCGAGTGC